>CAUYON010046514.1:0-109087 GCA_963573935.1 Arctocebus calabarensis
AAATCTTTTTTTTTTTCTTTTTTTGAGACAGAGCCTCAAGCTGTCACCCTGGATAGAGTGCAGTGACATCACAGCTCACAGTAACCTCCAGTTCCTGGGCTCAAGCGAGTCTCCTGCCTTCGCCTCCCAAGTAGCTGGGACTACAGGAACATACCACCAGACCCAGCTAATTTCATTTTCAGTTTTTGTAGAGACAGTTTCGCTATTCTCCCACTTTAGCCTCTCCAGTGCTGGGATTGCAGGTGCACCACACCCAGCCTGTGTGCAAGCTTTTGGCTGGATAATATGGTAAGAGTTTATTTATTTATTTATTTACTTACTTACTTACTTATTATTTTTGAGACAGAGTTTCACTTTGTCACCCATAGCAACCTCAAACTCTTGGGCTTAAGCGATTCTCTTGTCTCAGCCTCCTGAGTAGCTGGGACTACAGACGCCCGCCACAACATCCAACTATTTTTTTGAGACAGAGTTTCACTCTTGCTCAGGCTGGTCTCCAACCTGTGAACTCAGGCAATCTATCCTCCTTGGCCTCTCAGAGTGCTAGGATAAAATGTACATTATAAAATGTACATTATAAAATTTTACAAATAGGTGGCCGACACATAGAGAATATTTTGTAAATATTTTGTAAAATTTTGTATGAATATATTGTAAAGGTACATTTAGCTAGAATTTCCCATTTTCCCTATGTATGGTGACTTTAAGGGCCATACATTACCCATTTTGAGTTAATTTTTCCTTGTGAAGGGTGTAAGGTCTACATCTAGACTCTTTTTTTTTGTAGAGGAATGTCCAGTTTTTCCAGCACCATCTGTTGAAAAGACTAAACTCATTTAATTTTTAAAATAAACTTTGAGGGAGAGAGGCACTATTATTATCCCCAATTTCAGAAAAATAAACTGAGGCAGGAGAGATTTCCCAAATCACTCAGTAGCACAGCTAGTACTTGTCAGAACTGAGATCTGATACCCTGCAGCCTGGCTCCAGAATCCACGCACACTCAACTTTTATCTATAATAATAATGTTTCCTCATAAATTTGTTGTGAGGAATAAAGATACTGTCTAGCATAAAGGAGGTGCTCAGGAAGCAGGAGAGATAGTCATTCCTACCTAGTTTCCAGGGTTCTACTCATATGTCATGTTCTTGAAGTAGCTTCCTCATTCTTCCAGCCAACTAGGACTTCCATCATAGCACCTATCTCTATCTCAGCATCAAGGAATGACAGCATGGTGAGCCGTACTTCAGGCACCTCTGCCTGTTCCCTATGTGAGTTCCCTGGAGACAGGCCACGTCTGAATTTCTTCTGTGTCACTCAGAGTGCCTGGGGTGCATTTGGCACTTAGCAGGCAAAGTTTGTTAAACTGAGTTTGAGTTGCATGTTATTCCTTTATCCAAAATGCTCATCCCAGCAGGGCATGGTAGCTCGTGGCCATAATCCCAGCACTTTGGCAGGCCTAGAGGGTGGGAAGATAGCTTAAGGTCAGAAGTTTGAGACTAGCCGAACAAAATTTTGACACCCCATCTCTACTAAAAGTAGAAAATTTAGCTGGGCATGGGAGTGGGCATCTGTAGCCCAGGAGTCAGAGGCCAGAGGATCACTTAAGGCTTAAGTCTTAAACCCAGGAGTTTGAGGTTGCTGTGAGCAATTATCATGCCACTGCCTCATGCTTGGGCAACAAAGTGAAACCCTGTCTCAAAATAAATAAAATAAAAATAAAACAAAAAAAATTAAAAAAAAACAAGAAACTGCTTGTGCTGGTGTGGTCTATTCCTCAGGAATTCCTAGGAATTTAACTCTCTCCTAAGTCTTCTCCTTACTTTACTTTCCAGCCTTTCCTGGTCTGTCAGTTGTGCCACCCTTGCCTAGAGAAGTTCCTGTTTGGGCTGTCTGGGGAGGCAGTTGCCATTATCTGCTGTACCGTTTTTCCTGCACCACCCCACCCAGTTTCTTCCACATCCTGGGGTATCCCACTCCAGCATGGACACTGCCTAGAGAAATGTCCACTTCTCTCTTTCCAATCAAGACATAGCACCTATTTTGGAGGCCTGGTCTCTAAACACCTCTTGGCCTCTCCTAGGAAGTCTAAAACCTCTTTGAGCTGGGTAGAGCAGCTCACTTGATACCACAGGACATGACAGACCTAGGGACAGACTGCATTCCAAAGAGCTTTTGAAGAGTGTTAATCTTGGCATTGGTGGACTCTCTCAGGGAGTGAGTGCCACTTATGGTGGTGCTCTGAGGCCCTAGTATACCACTTGGGTAGCTTCATTTTAGGCCAGGCTCTTTCGGAGCAGGCTATTGGGAGACTGTTCCCCCTTTGGGGAGTATATTCGGGCAGTGCCACCTTGGACATGGCAATCAGAACCTGCTATGGACTGAGCCAGCTGGTGCCATCCAGCAGGGCCTAGCCACCTTGGGAAGAGGTGGCCAGCAAGACTCAACTGCTTCCTCTAAACAGCACTGCCCTGGGCATAGCCCGCAGAGTCCAGCGTCTGCTTTAGGCAAAACCTCTTCTACACATTTATCACAATCCTGGTGCCTTCTCTGGGCAACGCCACTAAACAACTTCCGGACACGTCCAGCAGCCCTCAGCGCTCAGGACAGGCAGGACCTGCAGGCAGAGCCTCTCGGGCACAGCGAGAAGGGCCTCAGAGCCCACTGCGGACAGTCTCCCAAGGCAGCGCCGGTGCCCGCATGGCCCGCGTCTGGAGGCGCGCCTAGCGCTGCCAGGCAGGCCGGGCGTTTTTTCCCGGAGCCGCCAGCAGGGAGCTCCCTTTCGGCTCCGCTCGGCTCGCGCGGTCGCGGGGGGCGGCGCTGCGCCGCGCCGCGCCGCGCCGCGCTGCGCTCCTGCCCGGACCGGGCCAGGGCCGCTGGATGCCGCGTCTCCGCTTCTGCTGCCTGCCGGGCGGGCTCCGGCGGCCGGTGAGTGCGGGGAGGCAGGGGCGGCCCCTCGGTAGCTGGCCGGGCCGGGTGGGGCGGTGGGGCGGCGGGGCGGGCTCCGGCCGGGTGGACGGGCGGGTGGCGGGGCCCGCCGGCTCCTCCTCCTGCCCTGGCCGCTGGAAGCGGCGGCCCGGACTCCCGGCTCCGGTCCCTGGCGGCGCCGTGGAGCTCGACGAACGGGAGCGGGGTCCGACCGGGAAGGGAGGGTTGAGGTAGGGTAGCTCCGGCCCCTCCAGCCAGCCTGGGGACGCAAGGAAGCAGGACAGGGTGTCCTCAGTTTGGGGGGATTCAGGGCTTGGAGGAGCCGAGTGGCCCAGAGCTGCGGGGTTGGAGCTGTAGCTTTGGGGGTGGGGGCTTCATAGGGCCAGGTACAGGCTCCCCGATACAGCCATGGAACGAGGAAATGAGAAAGGCAGCGGGGAAGGCGAGCACCTCCACTGAGCCCTTTATCCCTCCCAGAGGCTTCACTCTTTCACTGCCAGGCCGACTGCGGGCTTCTCTCAAAGGAGCAGCTGCCAGACAGCTGGCAAAACAATGGAGACCCCGCTTCCCTGGGCCCCCTCCCCTTGGGACAGAAGACGGAATGAGGGGGTGGGGGTGGGGGTAAATGGCAGACTTTGGGGATTAGGGAGTGGAGGCTGTCCACAGTGACGGCCGCTCACCTCACCTTTCCCTGCAAAGGGGTGGGGTGTGTGTGGGAAGGTCGGACGGCCTGCCCCAGGCCTCTGGGAGACCGCCCTGACGCCCCGCCCTGCTAACCTGTCATGCCGGTTGTTTCGCCAATGGGAAGGGGAGATGGTGGGGTTAGTTGCCCCCTACCCCGTGTTGGGGGGACGCTGCCTGGTACCTAGCCTGGTCAGGAGTGTGGGTAGTGTTTCTGGCTGAAATAAGGCCTGCAGGGACACACCACACGTTGGGGCTTTCTTGTGGGGGTGGAGTGGGGGTGTCGCCCTGTTGCAAGGCACATGTGTCCTGCTGATTAGTTGGAAAGGCTGACGGCAAAATAAGCCAGAGGTGGGGGGACGTGGGAAGGAAGACAGCTAGTTTGTTTTTTAAGCTGGTACTCAATTTGCCTGGTCACTTGGCCAAGGGACATATGTTTGGCCTTGGCCTCTTAGTTTGTGCTGGCTTCTTACTTTGTGCTGGTGTGGGGATGATGAGGAGAATGCTTTCTGAGAGGGGTTCTCCTGGCTAGGGCTGTCTTGCACTCAGGTCCCCCAAAATTATAGAATTGGCTTCCCTCTCCTTCACTTCGCCAACGATAGGCTAGTTCGCTGGGTTCATTCTGTGTCTCTGAGTCCCTGGCATGGCTGTGGCTGAGGAGACCTTTGTACCTGCCCCTCCACACAGTGAACTGTGGGAAGTGTGTATGCACTGGGGCTGTAGTGGGAGGGAGGGAAGGTCACCAGGGTAATTAAAAGCAAGATCACCTTGGCAGGACATTGAATCCAGAACACATGGAATCAAGCTGCCTTTCCTTTTGCTTACCAGATCTAGAGCCCTTTTCTTGACAAGTTGGTATCCTGTTGTCATGGCAACAGGTCTAGCTTTTAACATTCCCCACCCTGTTTTGATTGGGGGCTACTTTCTATTTTGGAGATATTGAGTGTTGCTCTCCTGAGGTGTCTGGCTTCCTGACAAGCTTCCTTGGCTCTTTGTCAATGGCCTGTCACCTCCTCAGCTTCCCCTCTGTCCTTTTGTGATGAGGGCTTTCCAGGAAACATCCTTCCAGTTTCTAGACTTGACATGACTGGTTATGTATAGCCTCTGGTGGAGGTGTGTTTGTCCATCTGGGGTTTAGGGCATCTAAGCTGGGGCACAGGGCCTCAATCCCAGGAAGACAATGGCTTTGGGAGCAGCTAAAGTGTTGGAGGGGGATTAGGAGAATGAGAAGGGTTGTAGGTGGGATATGAGGGATGGGGTGGAGGGATCATGGGTTGGCGGTCTCTTCCTTTGGGAGCTTTGAACTTTGAACAGTTGATGACCTGGCACCTGGTAGCTCTGAGTGTCTAATTTGTTTGCTCTCCTGGCCTGGCTTAGGTGCCAGGGTGTGTGCCTGAGGGTTTCCTCCTGAGTGCCCCAGACTTTCCTGAGAAGCCTTCAGTGTATTATACCCTTTCTGACTCCTGCCTGTCTCTCAATCTCACTCCTAGTTAATCTGGGCAACCAGCCACTTGCCTGGAACCCTTTTGCTGACCTTGCCTGGGGCTCCTCATAAAGGGGTGCTTGTGTCTTCAGCAATTGGGTCTGAAAACTCCAGGGTCTCCCAGAAACAGGTACCTAAAGATTGATTGGGAGGGGCAGAACTGGAGCTTATGTGAAAGAGAGAATCCACCCTGCTGGGGTGGAGCAGGGAGTTGTTGGAACTCAGGAAGCCTTGATCCGGACTTCGTGTGTCACAGGTCTCCAGGGCAGCAGAGCTGTTCTTGCTCCTTCAAACCAGAGGTCCACCCAGCCAGACTCTCTTACCCGAGTGGATGCCTCCAGTGAGAACCAGAACATACATGTGAGCTTGGTCCAGTCAGTGGCCCTGGGCTCTAGGCCTGGTGGGTAAAGCTGAGGGGCTCTTGCTTAAAGATAGCTTAAAGGTAGCTTAAAGATTTGAGGGGTTGGGTGGTGCTTGAGGCTCAGTGGGTAGGGTGCCGGCCCCATATACCCAGGATGGTGGGTTCAAACCTGGCCCCAGCCAAACTGCAACAAAAATTAGCTGGGCGTTGTGGTGGGCGCCTGTAGTCCCAGCTACTCAGAAGGCTGAGGCAAGAGGATCGCCTAAGCCCAGGAGTTGGAGGTTGCTGTGAGCTCTGATGCCATGGCACTCTACCAAGGAGGAAAAAGTAAGACTCTATCTTAAAAAAAAAAAAAAAAAGAAAGGCAGCGCTTGTGGTTCCGTGGGTTGAGCGCCAGCCCAAAATACAGGGGTGGTGGGTTCAAACCCGGCCCTGGCCAAACTGCAACAAAAAAATAGCCGGACGTTGTAGCAGGCACCTGTAGTCCCAGCTACTCGGGAAGCTGAGGTAAGAGAATCGTCTAAACCCAGGAGTGGGAGGTTGCTGTGAGGGTGATAAAGTAAGACAGTGTCTCAAAAAAAAAAAAAAAAGAGAGATTTTTGGAGAATGGGATGGCCCAGCCCAATGTGTGCTGACAGGATGTGGGATGGGGGCTTGATGGAGTTTCTAAATTCTACTTTGGTCTAGGCCAAGAGAGTGCTTTAAGATCTGCACACCCCAACCACCTTCACCATTCCTCCCCCACCCCCAGCATTTTCCAAGATAGCTTGAATTAGAGGGTGGGGAGGTATAGAGGTGAGAGCTGGATTGAGGGCTGCTCCCTCACTTCCCTAACCTTTTCTGGAGGTGGGAATTGTATGACTTGTAAATTATCCACATTCTTTGACATTTCAAACAGTTTCAAGTCAGCCAGTGGTTTGAGTTGTTGGATTGATGACTTTACTGGGCCCAAGGCCTTTGCTCTCTGTTAGGTACTTTATGTTTATTTACAAGGGATTATTTTTATTATTCTCTGGTATTCATAGATGTTGGATGATGGGCTCAAGGTCACACATGTCAGATGCAGAGCAGAATTAGAACCTGCAATTTGTGGCTGAATAGAATACCTCCCCAGGAAAGTCTTGAGGCCAAGTCTGAGATCTCAGGCCCTTGTAGATTTTAGAACTGAAACAGCTGAGGCCCAGAGAGGGGACGGAACTTGCTCAAGGTCACACAGAAGGGGTTGGAGCAGAGTAGGGCTGTTATGGACTTGAGCGGCCCCTTGGGCCCGAGCGGTGTACCTGGAAGAGCAGCAGGGGACTAGACTGGGCTGCTGGCATCTTTCTGCTCTCTCGTGTCTCCGGCCCGCGGGATTGCTGCGTTCCGGGGGAGACGGTATCGCAGCGGGAGGCGCCGTGGGGCTGCGGCTGCGCCGGCCCGGCCGCCTGGAAACGCAAAGGGCTGCCGACTCCCCGCGCTTGCGGCGGGCGGGCCGGCTGATGTCATATGAGAAGCGTGCAGTCGGAGAAAGGGAGCGCACCTGGAGCCAGATAAGCTCCGTGTGACCTGGCAGTGAGTCACCGGACGCTGCAGAGCTCAGCAGAACCGGCTAGGAGCAGGCTCGGCGGCGGCTTCCCCTTGGGCCGCCGGGCTGGGCCAGGTGCTGCGCGACCCGGGCCGCTTTTGCAGTCAGTCCTCGGTGCAGGCCAGCGCCAAGATAGGGGCCTCGGGGCTGTCGGAAACGGCCGCTCAGGGGAGGTCAGAGGCCGAGAGAGGGAGGCAGGCTCTCTTGGGAAAGTATTTCCTTTGTATTTATTTATGAGTGTGGTCTCGGGTGGGGGTTGGGGTACTGACCTAAGTATACTCCCGCAGCAGCCTAGTCTGGGCTCCCTCCTCTTGGGATGCTAACGTTATAGTTTCCATTTCCTGGAGTTTCTACTTTGCCAGAAGCTGGGTGACCCATTTAAATCTGTCCCCACTTACAGCCACAAGACACCACTGCAATATATTTTAACCAAGTCCCCGAAGTCACTGAAACTTTTGCAAGATACCAAGGCAATCCTTAAAGTATTGCAAACCCATTTACAGCTTTAATGTTAATAGTTTGCTGACTACTTTGGCAAGACTTTCTTTGGTTTTTGTTGGGGTTCTTTTGGTCTTTAAAATCATTGAAGTAACAGGCTGGAAAAAAGTAGAGTCAGGTATATTAGATAGAAAGCTCAAGTGTTACCCCTCCTACTCCCCAGAGATGACCAATGGTAGATTTTTGTAATAAATCTTTCCAGGCTGTTTTTCAAAGAGCTTGTTACATTTATTCTACATTTTTAATATATATTTATAAATATACATATTTTTATATAGTTTAATATACATATATAGTACATAAAATATTTTATATAAACATTAAAACTTTTTATTCTGTAGGAAATAAATAGCATCTACAAAAGTAGAAGAAAAACTGGGCGGCACCTGTGGCTCAGTGGGTGGGGCGCTGGCCCCATATACAGAGGGTAGCAGGTTCAAACCCAGCCCCTGCCAAACTGCAACAAAAAAATAGCCAGGCATTATGGCAGGTGCTTGTGGTCACAGCTACTCGGGAGGCTGAGGCAAAGAGAATCACTTAGGCCCAGGAGTTGGAGGTTGCTATAAGCTGTGTGACTCCACAGCACTCTACTGAGGGTGATAAAGTGAGACTCTTTCTCCACAGAAAAAGGCAAAGAAAAGTAGAAGGAAAATTACAAATAATCCCATTACTCAAAGTCCCTGGGCTTAAATATGTATATATACACACATACCCCTATCAATGAATATTCTCATTGTGAAAAATTAAAACAACATAGGGAAGCACAAATCTGCCAACTCTTCTAAAATCCCAGTCTCCTTCACAAAGCATATGCATAAACAATTATTGCATGTATATATTCACACATACATGCATTTTTTAAAATTTTAACAAAATTATATATTATCCTGCAGTTTGCTTTTTTCACTTACAAATAGGCTCTTTTCCAGGTCAGTATATACAAATCTACCTCATCTTTTTACTCACTGCCAGGCTTTTCCATTCTCTAGTGATGGACATAGTTTTAGTTATCAGTCTTGATAGTTTTTACTAACCTGCTAAATGAAAAATAGTGTATACCTTTATTATGCATGTCTGTGAATGTTACTGAGGCTGAATACCTGTTCATGTTTATTGGCCATTCTTTTATTTTTTTTTGAGACAGAGCCTCAAGCTGTCACCCTGGGTAGAGTGCTGTAGCATCACAGCTCATAGCAACCTCCGATTCCTGGGCTCAAGCGAGTCTCTTGCCTCCGCCTCCCAAGTAGCTGGGACTACAGGAACCCGCCACAATGCCCGGCCATTTTTTGGTTGCAGCCATCATTGTTGTTTGGTGGGCCCGGGCTGGATTCGAACCTGCCAGCTCAGGTGTACGTGGCTGGCGCCTTAGCCCTTTGAGCCACAGGCATTGAGCCTATTGGCCATTCTTAACTTCTGTATCGGAATTCCTGTCTGTATCAAGCTAGCGTGATCTAACTTGGCCACGTGCTCACTAGGTTGCCTTTACTTCTTTGGGCTTTACTTCCCATATACCAAGGTCTTAGTTACACTTGTGCTGATAGTCGTTTGTGCACTCTATTATCATCTTAGTATTTCATTTAGATGGCAAAAAATGCTACTATTAGGTATTAGTCTTGAATGGGGTAGGCATTATAGGAAGGGCTTATATACATATATCTTGTAATTTCTATACTTCATGTGGTATGTACTATTAACATTATGTCCATTATATAGATGGAGAAATGGAGTCACAGAGACCTTAAATGACCTGCCCAAGATTGCATAGCTATCAAGTCGGATTTGTGCCCAGTTTTTTTGGGTTTTTTTGTAGAGACAGAGTCTCACTTTATCTCCCTCGGTAGAGTGCCGTGGCATCACACAGCTCACAGCAACCTCCAACTCCTGGGCTTAGGCAATTCTCTTGCCTCAGCCTCCTGAGTAGCTGGGACTATAGGTGCCCGCCACAACACCTGGCTATTTTTCTGGTTTTTTGCAGTTCAGCCGAGGCTGGGTTTGAACCCTCCACCTTCGGTATATGGGGTTGGCGCCCTACTCCCTGAGCCACAGGAGCCACCCAAGTTGTTGTTGTTTTGCAGTTTTGGCTGGGGCCGGGCTTGAACCACCACCCCTGATATATGGGGCCGACACCCTACTCCTTGAGCCACAGTTGCCGCCCCTGTGCCCAGTTTTATAACCTGACATCCAAGGCCTGAGATGGCTTATTTGCCTTTATATCACTTGAATCTAGATACATAATTTTTCTCAACATTTTATCTCAAAGATCTGTAAACATTTAGAAAAGTTAAAGGATTTTTTAGCAAACACCTTCTACCTCCTAGATTCTTCAATTAACATTTTCCTCTCCTTACTGTCATATATGTACCCCTGGACCCAGCCATCAAAGTATCTTAAATTTTTGCCACATCTCAAAGTAAATTGTAGACATCAGTGTATTTTACCCCCAATACTTTCGTATATTTATTTACAATTCTTTTTTTCTTTTGAATGAATATTTACACACATTGAAATGCCTAAATCTTATGTGCACTATTTGTTGATTCAATGTTGACAAATACTTATACCTGTCAACCCAAACAGCAGGCAGTGTACAGGACATGAACATCACCCGCATGCCCTTTCTCATACCATCTCTACTCCTACCCTGCAGAGGTAACCACTGTTCTGAATTTTTTTTCACCCTAGATTAGTTTTGCCTGTCTACAAGTAGGTGACAGAGCCCAGCTGTCTAGCAAATTGGAGGTGAGGAGCATAGGAACAGCAGTTGCTTTATAGACCTGGTCCTGGAAGGGGAGGCTACAGGGAGTCAGGTAGCTCCAGACATGTGGCTCAGGTGAGAACTAGTCCACAGCAAGGCCTGGCAATTATGGGGGTGACGTGGAAAAAGGATACCTTGTGAGCTGTGTGATGATAGTGGCAGGACAGGAATAGTGAGGGAAGGGCTGACGTGGCCTTAGTCTCTGAAGGCTCCAAGGTTGGGAAAAGGTTAATACTAAGTTGCATCCACAAGTGGCTTAGATATTTGAAATTTTAGAGCTAGAAGAGAGGCCTAGATCATCTAGTCCAACCTTGAGCAAGTGACGGTTTCAAGGTCCCCCAGGGATTTGTTGGCAGATCCAAGCCTGGATACCAAATCTCCTAAAACTTATGGCTAGTGCTATCACCAGTGCTGCTACTGTGACTGACTATTGTTCCTGCTTGCTGCAGTGACTGAGGAACAAGATTGACTTTGCTGAGGGATTTACATGAAATTACTTCTGAGGGACCTTTTCAGCTCAAAGATTCTGAAATTCTAGGGGCTGTTTTCCATTGATACTGTTTAGTGGCGGAATAGCACTATAGGCAGTTGTGTTCTCTGTGGTTGGGCTGAGACCAAGATAGTCTTGTATGTCCCCTCTAAGTCCCCAATTTGGATTTCTGTCTTCATTCCCCCCGCCACCCAGGATCGTTTTCTAAACCAGTCCTTTTAAGACTGTGCAGGTAAAGGTGAGTGAGGGGTAGGATGGGCATTAACCAGTTAAAGATTTCACATTTTTATACATGGTAGGTCTGTCACCCCTATCAACATTCAGGAGGAAAGAGACTCCCTGTGTTAAAGTTGAGCTTTGAAGAGAAGTTGCCAGCTGCAGGCACTCCTTAACCCCAAAGCAGTTCAGATGTAGCTGGCCTAGGCCCTTGGCTGTGTGCTCTTAGGCCCTAGATTTCCTGTCTTCCAAGGTACTGTGCATGAACATTTAGAACCAACAAGTTCAGAAAGCACTTTGTTTCACCAAGTAGAACCTGAGATCAGAGGGGAACATGGTTCATGCTAGGCTCTCAGGGAGCTAGTGACTGGGCCAGATTTTCTACCTTTTTGGATGTGCTCTCCTAAAGAGTTCTCTAGACTAGCATTGTCTAATCCAATAGCCACTAGTCTCATGGGGCTGTTGAATACTTGAGATATGGTTAGTCTGAATTGAGATGTGCTCGAAGTATAAAATACACACCAGATTTCAAAGATATAATTTGGAAAAGAGAATGTAAAATGTCTCAATATTTTTTATATAGATTACATGTTGAGATGACAATATTTTGGATATATCACATCAAATAAAATATCAGCCTGGGCAACACAGTAAGACTCTATCTCTATAAAAAAATTAAAAATTTAGCCAAGCATGGTGGCAGGGGGCTATAGTCCCAGCTACTTAGGAGGCTGAGCTGGAGGATTGCTGTAGCCCAGATATTTGAGGTTGCAGTAAGCTGTACCATTGTACTCCAGTCTGGGTGACAGAGTGAAACTCTGTCTGACAAAAATAAATAAATAAATAAATTAAATTAAATTAAAAACATTGAAGCTAATTTCACCTGTTTCTTTTTACCTCTTTTAGTGTGGTCACTAGAAAATTTCAAATTACACATGTGACTTAAGGTATATAATTCTATTTATGGATAGTGCTACTTTAAAAAGGAGATTTGTTGGTCTGTTAGGAATCACATGGGTCAGAGTCTTGGAGTGAAGGGGAGCAATTAGCCATTGCACCAGGCCCTTTGGGAGTTCCAGGTTCCGGGACTCTGTACCTGTGTTGGGTCTGGGGAGGGTTCCCTCTAGGTAGACTGGGGAGCCTGGAGGGCCCTGTTTGGTTGTGAGGGCTAGGGGTACACAGAGAGGAAAGGCTTGTCCTGGGCCTGGCATGAGACTATTACTAGGGGGAAGCTAGATCCTGTGTCTGAAACTCAGAGAGGGAGACATTCACTAAAGAAAAAAAATGACATTTAATTTCTAATTAGGTGGTGTGGCCCACTTCTTGTTCCCTGCTGGATAGAACAAGAAAGACTCTCAACTGCTCCTCACCGGGTTTTCCTCAGTCCCATCCCCACTTGGGTTTGCAGGAGCGTGAGGTAGGTTGGCGCCATAGATGCTGGTGTCCTGGAGCTGGGATTTTCTCTCAGGATGCCACAACTTTCTTCCCAAGGCTATATTTAGGTGTTGGTCTGGGGAAAAGGATGTGAGTTTTTCAGAATCCTGTTTATCCCGCAGACCCTACCCCACCCCCACCCTGCAGCTGTCCATCCTCTGTTCTGTCTGGAACTTCCCCTTCCTTCCCTCCCCGCTTCACTGTGGGCACCCAGGCCCTGGAAAGAATGTAGTTTTTGCTATTTGATCGCGGCATCTCCCCTTATTAGCTGCATAACAACTAACATATACTTAAAATGAGTCTTGTTTTTCTCATTTGTGAATTGGAGATAATGATACCTACCTTGCAGGAATGCTGTAAGGTTCAAAAAAGATAGTGTATGTAAGGTGCTTGGTATTATCCCTGGCCAGTGATAGCCATGAAATACATATTGGTTCTTTTGTTAGGCAATGCCTAAGGATGTTGCTCTAGGGATAACAGTAAGATGTCTGTTGCTTCAGTGGCTAGCTGCAGGGAACAGCAGCTTTGTATCTGAAATCTTTTCTTTGTATCTGAATCCCAAGTCAGGTCCCAGGTTGGCTTGATACATCCTCATTCTAGGAGATCAGGTCTCCCAGATGCTACCTTCAGACACACCTAAGTCTTGATCTATCAGGGATTCAAGTAAATGACAGGAGTCTGGAATTTTACAGACCTATCTAAACCTAAAGTTTCCTTTTTGTAAAATGGGGTAGTAATAACACCTATCTACAGAAATGTTATGAGGATTAAATTAACTGAGACAGTATTGGGCAAAGGAGCGCGCCTGGCACACAGCTAGCATCTGGTCAGGGGTAGCTCAATAAGCTGCTTGCTTTTGTCTGGACTGGAGACACAGGAAGAGGCTCTGCTTGAATAACTTTTTTTTCTGTGTGTTTCTGTTTGCAGCAGCAAAGTGGGGCACAAAGACCCTGTACTAAGCACTTATAATCCTCTGGGGGTGCCACCCCTAAAACCAGCACCCTCACCATGTTTAACCTAATGAAGAAAGACAAGGACAAAGATGGTGGGCGGAAGGAGAAGAAGGAGAAAAAGGAAAAGAAGGAGCGGATGTCAGCAGCAGAGCTCCGGAGCCTGGAGGAAATGAGCCTGCGACGAGGCTTCTTCAACCTGAACCGCTCCTCTAAGCGTGAATCCAAGACGCGCCTGGAGATCTCTAACCCCATCCCCATCAAGGTGGCCAGTGGCTCTGACCTGCACCTAACTGACATTGACTCCGACAGCAACCGAGGTAGCATCATCCTGGACTCAGGCCACCTAAGCACAGCCAGCTCTAGTGATGACCTCAAGGGTGAAGAAGGCAGCTTCCGAGGCTCTGTGTTGCAGCGGGCAGCCAAGTTTGGCTCTCTGGCCAAGCAGAACTCACAGATGATTGTCAAGCGCTTCTCCTTCTCCCAGCGTAGCAGGGATGAGAGTGCCTCAGAGACCTCAACCCCCTCAGAGCACTCTGCTGCCCCATCACCACAGGTGGAGGTGAGGACTCTGGAGGGACAGCTAATGCAGCATCCTGGCCTGAGCATCCCTCGACCAGGGTCCCGGTCCCGAGTTCCTGAGCTGGTAACTAAAAAGTTCCCAGCTGACCTGCGCCTGCCCCCCGTAGTGCCCCTTCCCCCACCTGCTCTCCGGGAGCTAGAGCTTCAGCGACGGCCCACTGGAGATTTTGGCTTCTCCCTGCGGCGTACAACCATGCTGGATCGGGGCCCCGAAGGCCAGGCCTATCGGCGGGTGGTTCATTTTGCGGAGCCTGGCGCAGGCACCAAGGACCTAGCCCTGGGGCTGGTGCCAGGAGATCGACTGGTGGAGATTAATGGGCACAATGTGGAGAGCAAGTCAAGGGATGAAATTGTGGAGATGATACGGCAGTCCGGGGACAGTGTGCGGCTCAAAGTGCAGCCCATCCCAGAGCTCAGTGAGCTGAGCCAGAGCTGGCTGCGGAGCAGCGAGGGACCCCGCAGGGAGCCAGCTGATGTGAGTGCTTCCATGGGTACCAGGGGTAAGCAGGGATCAGGAATGCTGGCATCTCCTGCTCTTGTACTGAGGTGGGTGATTGGAATAACCAAGAGCTGCTGTCAGAGCCCAGCAAGTGTGTAAGTGGAGGTGCCTACCATTCACTTTCTGAGCCTGCAGGTAGGAGTGACCTTGAGAGAAACTGCCCTACACCAGGTACTCATTAAAGAAATCACACCTTTGTCTCTGTACTTTGTCTAGGAGCTGAGGAAGATTCCCCACAGTTCAGTGTGGTACAGTCCTCAGCAGTTTAGCCCGGCCTTGTGGTTTGATGGGTTTTTTTGTTTGTTTGTTTTTCTTTTTTGTTGTTATTGTTGTTGCAGTTTGGCCAGGCGAGTTCGAACCTGCCACCCTCAGTATATTGGGCCAGTGCACTACCCATTGAGCCATAGGCACCGCCCATGATTTGATATTTTTGTCCGGTGTCCTGTGTCTCTTTGATTGACTTGACTGAATACAGCAGAATGCCTTTCTCACAGGTGTTGGGCTAGACCCAGTTCTGCCTGAACTTAGCTGCATCTCTGATAGCCCTTAGGAGGGATCTGATGTTGGTTGATAATTACCATGAAAGTGTTCTGCTCCATGATATCAGGATGGGTTAGGGTTCCATACGGTGGTCATAAAGTTTATGTGCAATTTAAATTAAAATTATTTTAAACTGTACGTGAACTTTATGGCCACCATGTATTTCCTAATTTATAACTTGGAACATAGAGGCTAACATGTGTCTGTCACTTCCAGTCATGAGCGAGACAAATGGATAATATAATACAGTATGTCCATGTTATTTAGATATTGGAGGTTAAAAAAAAAAAAGACAATTTCTAATTGGGGCTGTCTTGGAACATCTGAGATGTTTAGCTGCTTATGGTTATAGCTCCTGGGAAGATGACCTATCACCAGAGCCTCTTCTTGCCCCTGAGTGAGCAAGGTAATACCAGGTGAGGTTGCAGAGATAGCAGGGGCCAGTTCATGAAGGACCTCGTAAGTAATGGTTGGAGTTCAGATTTTATTCTAGTGAAATGGGACCATTAAAGGGTTTGAACCGGGGAGTGACTGGGATCGGATTTACAAAAATCACTTGGGCCCCAAGAGCCTTTACTACCTCTCCCTGAAGAAGAAAAAGCATGGTCTTAGAATAGCAACAGGGATCAAACCTGCACAGATAGTATGTCCTGGCTATCCTTGAGATCCCAACATTATCCTGCCCACATAAAAGAGCAGTGGGAGGCATTGGAGTAAAAGAAATTTAGATCAGATCAGTAGGAGCAGCTCTCTAAGGGAGCTCAAGCTCTCTTGGGAGTCCAGGGGTCTTTTGATAGGATGATTACATATTAGTTTGGAATATCTTGCCTAGAGGCAGCAGACAAGGACAAGTTGACCTCTGACCATCCTTCTCTTCCAGCTGTGGCTTTTAGGACTATCTAGATCTGGCCTTTGCAGCCTGACCCGTACACAGCCTGGCTAGGACTTTGCAGCAGTTAAGTAACCAGTCAGATGTGTTAAAATCAGAAATGGGAGGAAGTGCTAAGGAAACAGGCAGAGTCCCTGTCCCAGCTTTCTCCCCGTGAGAGGAAGTGGGTGCTCAGGATGGCTGCTCAACCTGGAAGCATATTGTGCATGAAAGGGGCTAAGAGTGGTAGGATCAGACTCTGGCAGGAAGTGCTAGTTTTGTTTAAGCAGCTTGATAGTCAGGGAGCAGTAGTAAGTGGGAAGGAGCCTGTGTGGAATCCAGGGAAGGGCCAGGGATCATTCATTCTAGAAGAACATCGAGCACCTACTATGTGTTAGCCTCCAGGTTAGGCTGAACTCAGAGAACCACAACTTAGAGGAAGAAGAAAGAGGGAGTGGTCTTTACCTCAGAGCCAATGACTGTAAAGCATTGCCATGCCTGTCTACTTTCTTCCAGGCTAGCATTGCTTTTAACAGATGGAATTTTCTTCTTAAAGATGAATCCCCCAGGGGATTGTTGCCAGCTCCCTGCTGAACCAGGGCCCTGGGCCTGGCATCCCAGATGCTGTTTAGTTTTCTCTTTATAGCACAGGGATCATCCTGGCATCTCACATTTCCTAGCCACCTTTCCTTTCCATCTAGCTGCTGCTGCCCCATCCCTGGGGAAGTAAGTAGTTTAGCTTTGGAGGTTCTGGTGGATTCCAAGTTACAGCTAGTGCTATGCGTCTCTGAGATGCTGGCACACTCTAGCTACCAGGGGACTTCTTACCCTGGCATCAACCTGGAGGACCCGGCAGGGGATGGAGTAGAAAGTGCCATCCCCTTGCATCTGAGCCATCTGACAGGACAAGAAACACAGGGCTGAGAGAAGCTTTGTATCTTAACCGCCCAGGTAGGTGGTGGGGACTTGTGCCACAAGCAGAGAGGAGCAGGGTGAGCCCAGTATTTCCAACTTCCTGAGGCAGACCCAGGTGCTGAAATAGGGGTGCTATAGCCTCTTCTGCACCCTCAGTATCTTTTCCTCTTCTTCCCACTCCTCCTACTGCTCCTTTTCTTGACAGCAGTTCTAATCTCAGTTCCACACCAAGAAAAGAGTCTTCCTGCCTCCTCAGAGTCTTCCCAGCTCCTGGGCAGGGTATCCTGATAACTGCAGCCCCACAGGGAGAGCTCCTGGTGGCCACCCTGCCATCAGGCCATCCATCAACTGTGTCTACACTTGCCTATCCCCAGGGAGCTGACTAGCCATCTGTTCTCTTCCTGCACACATGTGGGGCCAGGCCACACGGGTCCTCTCTGTGGCCTATTCAGAAAGCCCCAGGGAGAAACAGCCCCTCGGGTTTCCCTCTCACATGGTGTGTGTCTAGACGCTTGGCTCACACCCACTTCATGAGGCCCTTTAGCTGCCAGACAAGGTTCCCCTGGGAGCAGGGGTGAGCCATGACAGTAGGATAGACTTGGGGCTTGACAGAAGCCAGCCAGTAGGCCTGAGAGAAGCAGTTCTGTCTTCTGACATCTGTCCTTTCCCTCATCTGTCATTTAAGTAAGCACGTATTGAGCACTTACTGTGTACCAGATCCTGGGACCAAGTAGTGAGCAGCACATAATCCCAGCCCCAAGGAGCTCTTTTTCTTTCTTTCTTTCTTTCTTTTTTTGTTTTTTGAGACAGAATCTTACATCTTACTTTGTCACCCTGAGTAGAGTGACTTGATGTCATAGCTCACACCAACCTCAAATTCTTGGGCTCAAGCAGTCCTCTTGCTTCAGTCTCAAGCAAAACTACAGAAGCCTACCACAATGCTCGGCTAGTTTTTTTATTTTTAGTAGAGATGAGGTCTCTTGCTCAGGCTGGTCTCGAACTTCTGAACTCAAGCAGTCCACCCACCTTGGCCTCCCAGAGTGAGCCACCATGCCCAGCCCTCCCAAGGGGCTCTTATCTGGTGGGAGAGATGGCCCAGGACAGACCATGACATGACATCTGAGGAGTTCCATGCAGGGGCCAGTCCAGGTGCTAGAGAGATGAGTGACGGGGAAGCCTGTCACAGACACAGGCCTACAGGTTGGAGAGAAGAAGACACATGTGAGAATAAGGCTAGAGGACAATGTGTGGGGTGGGAGTGTTGGGAGAAGCAGTAGAAATGGGCAGAGCCAGGTCACATAGGCCCAAACCGTGCTAGGAAGCATGAACTTTAACTGAAGTGCAATTTAAGCAGGCAGTGATAGGAGCAGATTTTAGGAAATTGCTCCAGCTGCTTATGCATATTGCTTTAGGGTGTAGCAGGGGTGGCTGTGGGGAGAGTGATGGGGAGCTACTGTAATCCTGGTAGAACTGCAGAGGCCTGAGCACGGACAGAAGTCTTAGGCTCTAGCCACTGAGATAGGCTCTGTGGTTTCAGTGATAGACTGCAGTGGGGGCTGAAGAAGAGGAGGGGTGAACCATTTGAGGGGAAGAGGCTATATTCTTTCCTTGATTCCTCAGGAAAAGCTTTGGGGGGGGGTCATCTGTATTTGGATCGGTTACTCCTAAGTTTGCTAAAGGCCAAGTGCTTCCTGAGTCTGGTGATGTTAGGGGAGGTGTTGGTAAAGGTGAGGATCAGCAGACCCATGTTGGATCAAACTTCCTTCCTCCAGTTCCATAAGTCTAGGTGGGAAGTGAAGGCCCCCTGAGAAGGAGTAGAGGCCAGGCTGCTCCCACTAGGGTCTGGGAGTGGAGAAGACTGGTCCCTTCTGTTTGTTTCCTCAATGGACCCATCCCAAGGGACAAGAGGGGGTCTTTGGGGTTGGGAGTGTCCTCCTACATTTGGGAATGTAGGATTTTTCTACTGAGTTCAGAAAAGCCCACACTTCTAATACCTGATCAGTGTGGTTGTCACTGCCAGAGAAGCTGACATGGGCGCCTTCCCCAGAAAGCACTGCCTCCTTGAACTTTTGAGGATATGGTAGGAAGGGAGGAGATTTTAAAGAAAGGCCTACTGCTTCCAAGTCTATTTGCCAAGATCTGGGATATGGTTGCTTCTCCTGTTGGACCTTGGGGTTTATAGTCAAAAGCTTTGGGGCTGTGTAAGGTCAAGTCCATGAAAACCACCTCCACATTCAGCAGGGCCTGGGAGGGGGCATGTTACAGTGGAAGGAATATGGGCTTTGGAGCCAGAAAGATGTGGATTGGGGTTTTACCAAAGTTACTCAAACCTTTCTGAGCCTCAGGGTACTTATTTCTTCAACAACCATTTAATGAAGTTTATTTAAGGACCAGGCACTGTGCTGATGCTGGGGGATTAAATAAACAAACTATAATCATTCCTTGAGGAAGCATAAGCCTAAGTAAAGAAATGCAATCCAACACCATAGCTGCTATCACTGGAGTCTGTGCAGGCATATGGTGGAGCAGGAAGGAGGAATGGTCAACTTTGCCCAGGGGGGAGGGGTGGCAATAAGGAGAGACCTCCTGATGGAGGGGACCCTTCATCTCTATAAAATAAGCCTGTTTATCCTCCCGGAGTTTGGGAAGGTTACATTGGAGAGGAATGCATACCCAACTAACTCACTCCCATTATCTCTCAGAAGAGGGGAATTGGAGGCTAAAAGGAGATTTGCTTTTATTCTATATACTATACTTTGCGGGTCTTTATATAAGATAAGCATTTTACATATCAGGTGAGTTCACTTATATGACAACTTAGCAGGTGGTAAATGCCTAGGAAGATTAGTACCCTTCACTTCCCTCTGCCTAGTCTCTAAAGCCATACAGGACAGATAATTTCATACCTGTCTTAATCCATTCTAGTGCTCTCTCATCCTCGCTCTTGATTTTCTGTCCAAGGGAAACTCCTGACGCTTTTGTCCAAACCTTCTCTGTAGCTCTAGCCTTAAAGACAGCTGAAGGGAGAGACCGGATGCTGGGTGCTCTCTGTCCTTTTCCAGCTTATGAGAGCCCAGTGTCTCAGGCCTGCAGGCTTGGTCACCAGTGACCCTGCAGGAGGCTGGCCAGTCAGGGTTGCCTGCATCTAGGAGGACAGGAGGCCCCCTTTGGTGTAGTGGAAGCCCTGACCTAAACCCCTGGGTGGAAACTGTGAGCCTCATCAATCTTGTCCCCATAGCACCTGGCTGCTGTCAGGAGTGGGGCCTGTAGGATTCCAAAGGAGACTCGAAATTGTTCTGCCTCCAGGCCTGCCAGGCTGGGCTTGAGCAGGGCTGCCCTAGAGGCTTCTTGTGGTGGTGGAGTCACTGGATGCTGCCTAGGCTCAATGTTCTAGAATGCTTCTGTTCCTAATTTTACTCCATGTGATCCTTGAAGGGGTTTTTTGTTTCTGTTTTTTGTTTTGTTTTGTTTTTTCCAACAGGAAATTTTTACTTCATTTTGTGCCAAAGCTTCAGGCACCTCTGGCATTGGAGAGTCTCACCGTGTGTAAGTCCCGGCTCTAAGGCGCAGTGTGGGACTCAAACAAAGTCCTTTGACAATGAAGGCAGATGTGAAGGGCATATCTTTCAGTAGTAGGTGAAAGGTCTTTGGGAGCATCTTGAAGGGTTACTGATCCTGGATTAGTGGGGGGCATGGGATCAGCAGGTGGACCAGATAATTTCTATGCCTTCCTGAAGGCATTCTGTTCAGCTGAATCTTAATCTCCTCTTTCCTTGGAGGACTGTTCTGCCTTCTTCCCCATGAGATGCTACATGAACTGCCGCTCCAAAGTAGCCTGGCCACCCAGCCCGTAGGTGTAGGGCACAGTGCCCAGGTCGCATTGAACTGGGTGTGGGTATATGTCATGGACATCGGGTGTTTTTGCAGGCACGGCTTGGAGCCCTGACATGGGGGCAAGGTCTTAAAAGTAGCCTGCCCCGGCTCCTTCCTGCCCTGGCCGGAGCCCCTCAGTCTTCCTCTGACACCCCCAGCCACCCTGCCCTCTGCTCTCTTGTAATCTCTCTTATTTACATTGAAATGATTCCAGAAAATACCAGATATGCAAACACCCTGACTGGGGGTGGGTGGGGATTGGGGTGAAGGGAGTTGTGTGACTGGTGGAAACACAAGTATTTTAAATATGCTGCAAATCTCTACAGTGTTTTCCAGAAACCACAAGCACGCGCTCTGCCTGCCAGCAGAGCTCCTGCCACCCCACTGCACTAAGCTGCTAGGATCTCCCCACTGCAGCCTGGGGTGGAGGGTAGCATGTGGGAGACTGTGGAGGCTCCCCTGCTACCTGGGCAGACCTCCTGGTGCCTCCATTGTCAGTGCTGGGCAGTGGGTGTGGAGATGCCCAGGCATCTGGCATTGCTGTGGGCACCCACCATGCCAGACAGGCACAGTAAGGAGTGGTGTTTTCATGACCCCCCACCCCTGCTGTGCAGCTGGAAGGGGCAGCCAACTCTAGGGTCCTGCGTGGTGTTTGGCATCGGTGTCTGTTCTGTTAAATACAGGGGACAGTGTCAGTAAAGCTTATTTTTTCACTTGTGGGCTCTAGTTTGGTTGGGAAACTATTTCCCTAGACCTCAGTCACCACTTTGTCTCCCTTAATCTCTCGCCATATATTCCCCAGAATCAGGGCATGGCATTCTGCCCTGGCACGACTCAGCCAGTCGCTTGACAGCCCCTAGGTCTGAGAAGAATGGATGCCAATTTGCTCAGTGTTATCTGTATGGTGCCCAAGACGGCATGTAGCACATACATGCTCCCTAAGTGGTGCTCAGTTCATCTGGTTAAGATTCAGCGGAACAGAATGCTTTTGGGAAGGGCAATGCAAGGACTGGCAAAGTGAGGGTCATGGCTAACATTCACCATATGTTAGGCACCCTTCCCAGTGTTTTATGTCTATTAACTTATTTAATTTTCCCATCAACACTTAGGAGGAGGGGTTATAATGATCTCTGTTTCAATAGATGAGGAAACTGGATTGCAGAGACGTTAAACAAGTTGTGTAATGTCACACAGGTATTAAGTGACTTGTCAGAATTTGAACTCCAGCAATAAGCTGTTAATTAACTAATGTGTCACATTAGACACCATAAATCTGCTGTCCAGCTTAGACCTAGATCCTTCTAATTCCAACTATCGTCACTAGAGGCTTCTTCATCTCTTTGTCATCTCTCCAGAAGGGAAGGAGAAGCCAAGAGTGATTGGCCTCTCTTGCTCTATGGATAGTGTGCTGCAGAAGGGTGTGACCATAGCTTTCAGGGTCTCCTGGGGTTAGCCAGAAGTGTAGCAAGCAGGGTTCAATCTTGTAGGAGCTGGGAGAGGTCTGGCAGCATTTGGGTGTGATCCTCCTGGGGTGTAGGAAGGGCACACTACTGCTACCAATGCTAGATCTGGGAGGCAGGGACCTTGCTCCTCTCACCTTTTTTGACCCCCACTACCAGGTAAGTACTGATCTCCATGGCACCTGGGGTGGCAGTATCCTTGGAGTGTCACCTCTGACCAAGAGCAGGCTGCTCTGTGTTGGATAGAGCTCTACGCTGTTGTTTCCTCTGTGTGCATAGTGGGAAAACAGCAGGGAAGCACAGCCTGGTAGGGGCCTAGCACAGAGGCCTAGCATGTGATGGGTGTGGAGTACAGAGTTCTCATTGACCTCTATCCTTGAGCTCCTGCCCTTGCTTTTATTTATAGTCCTTTTCCCTGCCCATTCTCATATACTTGCACACTTTGGCCTCAATCGGAATATTGCTTCCTCAGGGAAGCCTTTGCTGATCCTCCTAGATTACATCAGGTCCCCATCCTGACAGCACCCCATTCTTCTTCATTGTACCATTTACACGATTGTCATTAATTTAGCTATTTTGTCATTTCTCCAATGCTGGGTACTAGAGCAAAGGAGATTTGTTGGCTGGGCACAGTGGCTCACACCTGTAATCCCAGCACCCTGGGAGGCCCAGGCTGGTAGATTGCCTGAGCTCGCAGGTTTGAGACCAGCCTGGGCCAGAATGAGACCCCGCCTCTAAAAATAGCCTGGCATTGCAGTGGGTACCTGTAGTCCCAGCTAATTGGGATGCTAAGGCAAGAGGATCACTTGAGCCTTAGAGTATGAGGTTGCTGTGAACTATGATGCCTACAGCACTCTACTGAGAGGGACAAAATAAAACTCTGTCTCAAAAAAAAAAAGGGTTGTTAAAGGAAAAAAGATAGTTCTTTTTTTTTTTTTTTTTTTAGAGACAGAGTCTTACTTTGTCGCCCTCGGTAGAGTGCTGTGGCATCACAGCTCACAGCAACCTCCAGCTCTTGGGCTTAGGTGATTCTCTTGCCTCAGCCTCCCGAGTAACTGGGACTACAGGTGCCCAGAAGATAGTTCTTTAATCAAGAACTGGTTTCCCGGCTCGGCGCCTGTGGCTCAGCGGGCTAAGGCGCCAGCCATGTAAACCTGAGCTGGTGGGTTCGAATCCAGCCTCAGCCTGCCAACCCACAATGACAGCTGCAACCCAAACAAAAATAGCCGGGCGTTGTGGCGGGCACCTGTAGTCCCAGCTACTTGGGAGGCAGAGGCAGGAGACTCTCTTGAGCCCAGGAATTGGAGGTTGCTGTGAGCTGTAATGCCATGACACTCTACCCAGGGCGACAGCTTGAGGCTCTGTCACAAAAAAAAAAAAAAAAAAAAAAAAACTGGTTTCCCATTCTCCCTGGGCTTCTGGACTGGAACCCAAACTTTGGCTCAGTTTTGGCTCCTGGAACCCTCCCCTCTGACTAGTCTTAGTGACTTGTCTGTCCTGCCTCCATCCATGGACTCTGTTGTTTACGTACTTGGGGACTGGAGTGTGGGGAAATGGCTCTAGGAGCCTGGGGAAGGAGGGTCTTAGAGACAGGCTGCCTTGTGCCCCTTCACAGGAGCCTCTGTGAAGTGCTAGGCCTGCACAAGGAGGAGATTCAGGGTTACATGGGAGCCCCCGTGCCCGGCTCAGGAGACCTTGGAGAAAGAAGCACACGTCTTACTGGCTGCAAGTCTTTGAGGGGCTGGAATGTGGCCCGGGAGGGCTCCAAGCGGATTCCTCTTCCTTCTGCTGCTTTCCTTGAACTGCCTTCATGTTGGAATGTCAGCGGCCTGGGAGTTTTCATGACAAGGATATTTCCCAGTCAGAGCAACAGATTCTACCTGGAGCCTTGGGGACAGTCCCCACACGGGTAGGGTTGACTAGAGAGGGCAGGGCGGGTGCCAGGGCAGCCCCATCTGCTCTGTTCTTGAGGCCCAGGCTCAGTTCCAGTCCCCTCCTGAAGACACAAATAGATATCTCCCTACTGACCATGCTGGGGGCAACCTGGTCTGGAGCTGCAGGGCTCAGGAGAGGGAGTAGGAAGCTTTGGAGGCCAGAGACTCCACCTCTGTGAGGAGAGGAAGAGGCTGGCCACATCCCGTAAGGCCTCACTGCCTCCAGCCATATGAATCAGGAGTGGAGCCGCCTTGGATTCCATTCTCAGGTGGGGCAATGTCTGCCAGACCCAGGTTCTCTGGCTTACAAGGGTCACCTGGACCTGGCCTCACTCTGTGGACCCCACAACATCTCCAGGGCCTGCCTCCTTCTCTCTAGTGACCTTTCCAGACTTCTGTGCCCCCTGCCCCCAATCTCATTTCTGCAGGCTCCTCCCTCCCATTCCCATTTCTTCAAGGAGCTGACTCACTTCCTCCCTCTACAGACTCTCTCACTGCCAGGCCCCGTGGCCAGCAGGGTACACACAAGGATTTCTCCCAGGGCACTTCCCGGGTTCTCTTCTCTGGCAGCAGGGCTGTGAGGCTGTCCCTGGCTCAGAGGCAGGGGAAGGCTACATGTGGGTGGACTCTGGGCGCTACAGAAGGCCAGGTACAGATGTCCCAGGACCCTTGGAATGATCAAGGCAAAATGTCAGGATGACTTAATGAGACCTGCTCCATGTCACCCTGTGGGTTTGGTTCTGTGCAGGAGAAGGGATGAAGGTGTCATCCATATGATCAAGGAGCCTGTGCCTCCACTAGAACAGAAGACATCTGCAAGAAGATAGATCCTAGCCCTGGGTGGCATGGGCTAGAGGCCAAGCAGTGACAGCACTGTCAGGCAGCATGAGACAAGTCTTGACTCTTGGTGACATCTAGTTTCATGCCCAGCCCCAACACATCAAGGGAAAAGTATCTGGAGATTCCAATGGAAACTTCCAGCAATGTGGAGAGGGGAAGGATCTGATACCATTTCTTTGTATTAGTTCTTCCTGCTGGGGGGCTGCTTCCTGCTGCCACCCACGTCTCTCTGGTTTGTTTTGTTTTGTTTTTTGTAGTTTTGGGCCCAGGCTGGGTTTGAACCCATCACCTCTGGCATATAGGGCCAGCGCCCTAACCCATTGAGCCACAGGTGCTGCCTAACACCTTTCTGGTTTGTTTTGAAGCTAAGAGCTAGCCTTGGAGCAGAAAAGGTGTCCTTCCTGGCTGGACCGGTATCTTCCACCTTGCCCTCCCTTGGGCTGTCAAGACTGGGTGCCCATGTGCTGAGCCTGGCACAGCCTTGCATCCTCAGCAGGTGTGGGTTACCTAGAGGGCACAGGCACAGGGTGAGGTCAAGTCCCCACTCGCTTGGCCTTGCCTCAAGATCAACAGAGGCAGGAGAGAAACCGGGCTCACTGCCCAAGAAGCCTGGGGGACTGCTGTGGTCTGTCTTCCTGGAATCAAGTGACCAGCAAACATCCCTATTCCCCTTAGCACTTGGCTTTGCCTGGCAGAGACTCCATTGCACTGGCAGCCTGAGATTCTGGTATCAGGATTTCTGGACAATGACGGGTTTCTTAAGGTGAAGATTAGTTGTGGGGGTTGGAGCATGCAGGAATGAGGCCTAGGCCCAATTGGAGAAGGTGAGGGGTACCAGCCTGACCACCTCGCTCAAAATACCCTAGCCCTTGCTTGTGGGAGGCAAACTACTGTGTGCTGGCACAGTGATGCCATCTGCTTTCCTCTCCCACAGCTGCTTTGCTGTTCCTTGTCTCCACCCATTATTATTTGGCCTCTACCTGGGGAACAGAACCTCTCTGGTTCTGGGCTGGGCTCTGTGGCAGGACACACTGCCCAGGAATGGCCTGGGTGCCACACACGTACACCCCCCCACACACTGCAGAATTCATATTGCTTGTCCTGTTCTCCCAGACCCCTCCAAAGCATTTGTGCCACAAGCTTCCAACCCTTCTAACTGGCCCTTACCTTCTCTGTCCTTCAGACCAGAGGACTTGGAACAGAGGCAAACAGAGTTTTTCTCCTTTAATCAGGACCTTGAGTTATCTACCCAGCGCCTTTATCTTCCTTGAGTACTGGTTTTGTGGTCTCCTGTGCCTCTAAAAGAAGGACCCATCCTATGAAGAATGTGCCCCACTGATTCTTTTTCAAAATCAAAAAAATGGCAGCTCTTGTTGTTGCTGTAGAAACAGATGCTTGGCAAATATGAAGTTGGCTGACGGGCTGGTTTTGGCTGTAGCAACTGCTTTCAGCTCTTTTGGGGGAAGAGAAAGAGAAGGAAGGCAGCCTAGTTCTGTGTGTATTATTAACATATTGTTGTTATGGATGGGCCAAGGCATGGCCTCTGGAGCCTGGGTCCAAATCCGGCTCGGCTGCTCACTGGCTAGGTGACCGTGGGCAAATCATTTAATTTCTCTGTGCCTCATTTTCCTTATCTGTAAAATGAAAATAATAGTAGTACTTTCCTTGTAAGGTTGTTTTGAGGATTAAATTAATCAATACATATAAATCACTTAGACTAATGTCTCAAAATTAGTGCCTTTTGAATCAGGGCTCATTAGTGAGCGCTGCCATCATCACCATCGTCCATTCATCTCCCTGTGTTGGGATGCACTTGGTGCCTGGTAGCTTGGTGGATCATGTACCCGCGGGGATGCCAGAGCCTCTGTTCCTGTTAATGACTCAGCTCTGCTCATGGGATGGGTGGGAAGAAAGCTGCTTTATTCTTGTCCGCAGGCTGGTACTTTTGCCCCAGAGCCTTTTGGATAGAGATAGGGAAACAGCCCAGGCTAACCAAGGGCCACACAGTAATCTCAGAGCAGGATTGCATTGCCCTGAGTTTCCAATCTGCTTTGAAGTTCAATGCCAGCTTTTTTTTTGAGACAGTTTTACTTTGTTGCCCTCGGTAGAGTGCCGTGGCGTCACAGCTCACAGCAACCTCCAGCTCTTGGGTTAGGGCGATTCTCTTGCCTCAACCTCCCAAGTACCTGGGACTACAGGCGCTCGTCACAACACCCGGTAGTTGTTGCAATTGCCACTGCTGTTTTAGCTGGCCAGGGCCAGGTTCAAACCCGTCATCCTCAGTATATGGGGCTGGTGCCCTACCCACTGAGCCACAGGCGCCAACCTCAATGCCAGTTTTTTAAAACATGCTTTTTTTTCCCGGATTCTTTCCAGTTAAATTCTTAGTTGCTGGCAATACCTCTGGAGTGCCAGGCTTCTTTCTACCTATTTGTTTTCCAATTGAACAAACTACTTTTTAGGGGGTTGGTCTTTAATTTATTTTGTTTCTTCATGCCACTCTTGCTTTTGATAACCCATCTTGACTAGGGCTAAGTAGGAATTGAGGTGCAGAACAGAAAGACAGCACTGACCTGCCAGTTCCTGGGTCTCGCCTCTGCTCCTTCCACCACACATATGAGCTTGCCCAGACTCTCCCACTCAGATTTTCTAACTACTGTAGCAATATCTCTGAAGTGAATTCCCCATGATGAAATGCCAAGCAGTCGGATCCATGCTCTGTTCACTGAGCTTCTGTGAATCTGTGGTTGGTGGAGCTGGTCTGAGTCTCTCTTGCATTTTAAGCATGCTGAGTCCATTCTCCACCATGTCCCCCTTGGCCTCTTCCTCATTTTTTTTTTTTTTAGACAGAGCCTCAAGCTGTCACTCTGGATAGAGTGCTGTGGCATCACAGCTCACAGTAACCTCTAATTCCTGAGTTCAAGCGAGTTTCCTGCCTCCACCTCCCAAGTAGCTGGGACTACAGGCGCCCGCCACAACACCTGGACATTTTTTGGTTGCAGCCGTCATTGATGTTTGGCAGGCCTGGGCTGGATTCGAACCCACCAGCTCAGGTGTACGTGGCTGGCACTTTAGCCCATTGAGCCACAAGCGCTGAGCCCTCTTCCTCATTTTGTTCGTTCAGCTGGTGACACAGAAAGGTGTCCCGATTTGGTCTTCACTGCCCCATGGCAGAAATCCTGGCATGCTGCCCCAAATGAGGTTTCACTGGACTTATTTGCCCTTAAGTTCAGGATTTTTGTTGGGACTTCTCTCTCTGGGAACACAAACATCAAATGAGTCCTACAGCGGGTGACCTGGGGAAGCCCTCAGGCCACTACATTCCAGATGTCTTACCAGTGCATGGCCCAGAGACTGCAGAAACAAGGACTGATTGTGTGGCACTGAGGGGCTTTCTCCAGGCCTGGGACGCCTTCTGGTGGGGGCAGATTTCCAGTCAGCCTTGCCGTTTCGGGCCCTTGGCATCTGGCATGTGCTCCCAGGCATGATATTAAACTGTGACTATAGTCCCTTCCTCCACTTCTTTTTGAAGGCATAGGGACCAAGGTAAAGCACATGGGGTTTCAGTAGACCCTGAGAACAATAGCAGGTATTCAGGGACATCATCGAAAAGGCTTTGGCAAAGGTGACCAGAACAAACTGAAGGAAGAACTTGTAGACCAGACCAATAAAACATTATCCAAAGATGTTAATGTCCTACAATTTGTGCTGACCAACTCAGTAGCCACTAACCATGTTTGGCTAGTGAGCACTTGAAATGTAGCTCCTGTGACTGAGGGACTTAATTTTAAATATTAAGGAGATTTAATTTAACAGAAGTATTTCCATTGTTTGACTTAACTCCAATTTAAATAGCATCCGTGGTTCACAGTCATGATATTTCACAGTGCAGCTCCAGACAGCTCCTGGAAAGAAATGATGGGTGCTCTTGAAGGTTTGTCCCCTCTGCAGAGTCCTCCTGGTCAGGCTGGGGATGGTAGCATTTCCCCTTCCTCTCAGGAAGGAAGGTTTGTCCTCTCTGGCAATTTTTATGCTTCACCAGCTCTGGAATCCCGATGCCCCAGGGCCAACAGATCCCTGGCTCTGGGCCACCACAACTGGGGCAGTGCTTCCTACCTTACCAAGCATGTCTTCTGCCCAGCTTTGTAACACAGGTGCTCACATGCCCTGGTGGATCTGGTCTGAGCTGAAAATGTGGAGGTGGTGAATTGGTAGACAAAGCCGAGCCTTTCACTTCTTCCTTCCTGCTTCTGTGAAGGTTTGGTCTGTGTTTTATTTATATCTCAAAGAGTTCTAGAAACAGGCCTAAAGGTGAACACATACATCTTCAAAGATTTATTGAATGTCTAATGTTTGGAGGAACCTGAGGCTTGTCTAAATGAGCCTTTCTGATTTTGAGAATAAGCACCACAGGCCTCCGGCTCACACCTAGGTAGACTTTACTGATGTTTTATTTAAATCAGTGTAGCTGACCCTTAAACTGTTTTTTTTTTTTTCTTCTTCTATGGAAACAGAAAAGAGTTGTCATTTATATGAAAAGCAGAACAATGCTTCATTATGCTTATTCCTTCATGTCTGCCAGAGGGGGTGGGGATGGAACTATAGTGGATGTTGTACATTTAGTAGACTAAGAAGTGATCAAAGTCCTGATGAGATTTGAGTAGGGCTGTAGGTAGAGAAACCATCCTCATGTCTGGCCTTTGGCTTTAGGCCTTGTGGGACTTGGCAAAGCAGAACCAATTTGGAAATCCCCAGCAGCTGAGGGTAGTGGGCCTATTGGACTAGCCAGTCAGGTGGTCCCTGCAGTCAGCCAGCACCTAACTGCCTAGTTTTGGAGGACTAACTCCTGGTCTTAGCAGAGAAGACAAGCCCAGGTGTCCCTGCTTGGGCTCTGTGTGAAAATGGAGTGGTGGCACCAGGCTGAGCAAAACTTTGGTGTGCCAAGGCAGGGTCTAGGGGGAGTGTGGAAGGCCCAAGCCTAAGTGATTGCCTCTGTGGCAGTGATTTGTGGCTCACCCAGCCATGCCCACTGACCCTCCTGATTGCTTGTTCTGGACCCCTCCCCATAACACAGACTCAAAGTGTCCTTGGTGTCTTCTGACCTTGTATTCATGTATTCGTACATTTTATTCCATCGGGAAACATTTATTGAATGCCTACTATATGTAGGAAAGGTTGTAGGATCTGGGGATAAAGTGAGGAGAACAAAGTGAACGCTTCAGACATGGGTTTGATTCCCCGTCGGGGAACTAAAAAAGAAAATAGGCGCTGAACTCACCTTGCCTCTTGCTGTTATGGTCCCTTACGGCGAGAGGCCATTTTGCCGCTGCAGCCCCCTCCAGCCTGGAGCTCCTCTGAGTCGCCCCCTGGGGGCGGGCTTGGAAGGCTGGCCCAGCAGAGGGGAGATCGCGCAGCCCGGGCAGCGCGGGCGGGTCAGCGAGAAGGCGGCGGCCGCCCTCTGCTGGGCTCTAGCGGCGCTGCAGGGTGGTGCATTTTCCCCCGGGCCGCGGGCGCATGTGCCAGGCCTGGCTCCGCCCACGCGCCAGCCGCTGGGCGGGACCAGGAAGCGCTGGCGCGACGTGGGCCTGGGGCTGCCTCGCCCCGCAAAGACTTTGACCTGCGCCGAGGACGCTGAGTGTCTGGGCGAGTTCCGGGGCGTGCTCCTTTCGTCAGTCCACATTTCCTCTCTGAGACCATCTCTAGGCTTCTTCAAGAGGGGGTCTGTCCTCTTGCACGTCATCTGTGCCTGGTAAAATTTCCCCCCAAATCTTGGCATCTTAAAGGAGACCAGTCGCTGTCTGCTAGCACGGTTATTTCATAAAAGAGAAAACATTTGTTACATACACACACAGATCGGAATAAAGGATGGTTCCTCCCAAAAAAGGGAAGGCACTCTTGCGCTGGCATTTTCTTTGAGGACAAGTGAAGACTCTGGTTCTGGTCCTAGATCTTCTGAGAGAGTGCACCTGTCACTGTGGCGGCTCCTACCTCAGGAAATAAGTGCTTCCCAGCCTTGAGGCCTGAGTACTTGGACCTGGACTCCCGAACTTCACTAAATAAAGAGTTCTATGACTGGCATTTTATATATTGCAAATTTGTAGTACAAGTATTATTATAATTGGTATCTATTTCTGGAGACAGGTTTTTTTTTGTTTGTTTTTTGTTTTGAGACAGTCTCACTTTGTCACCCTCGGTAGAGTGCTGTGGCATCACTGCTCAGAGCAACCTCGAACTCTTGGGCTTAAGTGATTCTCTTGCCTCAGCCTCCCCAGTAGCTGGGACTACAGGTGCCCACCACAACGCCTGGTTATTTTTTGTTGCAGTTGTTGTTTTACCTGGGCCTGTCAGGCTTCAAACCCGCCAGCCTTGGTGTATGTGGCTGGCGCCGTAAACGTTGTGCTATGGGCGCTGAGCTGCCTCCCAGGGATTTGAGAGGAAAACAGGTAGCACTGTACCCTCCTCATGGCTAGTGCTCAGTGTGTGCTTTCTTTTTCCTCAGACTGCTTACCTTGCTTTGGTCTCAGGTACAGATCTTTCAGTTACAAGGGACAGAAAGTCCAGCTCAACTGGCTTAAAAAAAAGAAAAAAATGCATTGGCTCAAATATCTGAAAACTCTAGGATTAGAACTGGCAGTAGGCTCAGCCTTTTCTGGAAGCATAAACAGTGTGCTCAGGGCCCAGGCCTTTTCTTTCTTTTAGCTCATCTTCTGGCCTGACTCAGTCCTCAAACAAGGCATGGTAAAATGCACAGCCCCAGGTTTAAAACAGTTCCATACCAATTGGGAGAGGAGAGGTCAGGGACTGACCCCACTGAAGGGGGTTTTATATAGTTAAGCAGGACAACAGAACATGTGAAAACAAAACATTGGTGGGGTCAAGGACTGACCCTACCCCGACTGGTATGTGACCTTGTGGGAAGCCTTGTGTATTAGCCTTGTGGAAAAAGAAGTATGACTCTTTCATTAATCCTAGTCAACCCCATGGTGGCTCACGCCTATAATCCTAGCAAATCCAGGAGGCTGAGATGGGCGGATTGCCTGAGCAACAATGCTACCCCCATCTCTACTAAAAATAGAAAAACTAACTGGGCAGGCATTGTGGCAGGTGCTTGTAGTCTTAGCTACTTGGGTAACTGAGGCAGAAGGATCACTTCAGCCCCAGAGTTTGAGATTGCTGTGAGCTAAAATGATACCATAGCACTCAACCCTAGAGCAACAGAGTTAAAACTCTGTCTCAAAAAAATAAAAAATAAAAAAACTCTAGTCCAGGTTTTATTGTATGTCTTTGAAATTGTCTGAGTCACATGCCCTTCATGAACCAATCTTTGTAACTTGGGAATATAATAAGAATTGGGCCCAAGACACACACCAGTGTTGGTCTCCATAGGGAAACTGGGGCATTGTAATCAGAGGATGGAGGAATGTGTAGCAGGCAGCAGAAACATGTCTGCTATGACACACACCTCTTGACTAGGGACCCACCTACCTTCCCAGCTTTGTCTATCCTTGTTGCCTGATATATGTCCTATACGTCATCCAAACTTACTGTCCACATCTCATACTTTCCTACTTGGTTGCCTTTTCTTCTACTACTTCTTCTCTCTGAAATTCTGTTCCTACCTCATCTCCATATTATAAAATTCCTTCTTTCTTTCATGGCCTAGCTCCACACTATCTGTCTAACTCCCTTCTGAACTTCCTTGGGATGTTATTGATGCCCGCTTGAAGCTCTGAACACATTTCTGAATCAAATTATAATTATTGGGGTGCATTTTTCTTTTTTTGAGACAGAGTCTCACTATGTTGCCGTTGGTAGAGTGTCTTGGCATTACAGCTCACAGCAACCTCAAACTCTTGGGCTTAAGTGATCCTCTTGCCTCAGCCTCCCAAGTAGCTGAGACTATAGGCTCCCACCACAACGCCTGGCTATTTTTTTGTTGTAGTTGTCGTTGTTTTTAGCAGGCCGGGGGCAGATTCAAACCCGCCAGCCGCAATGTATGGGGTTGGTGCCCTATCCACTGAGCTACAGGTGCCAGGTCAGTTGGGGTACATTGTTAACTCTCCTGCTGCTTTATACGGTTTCTGAAATGAGGAAGGATGTTTGCATCATCTTGTTTCACTCGTTCACTCAAACACATATTGTGTGTCATATCTAAGCAGGACCTGGTGCCAAGTAGGAGCTAGGGCTACAATGAACAACTTACAACCTTTGCCTCAGGAAGCTCACGGTCTAGTTGAGGGGAGTCCCCAAAAGAAGGAGGCATGGTGCTTGCCTGCCCACAGTGTTCACCTTGAGGTATTACACATCACAACTAGTTGAATAATAACCTCTTACATCCCTCACAGCTTCCTATCTAGACTGCCCCCACCTCTGCTTAGCCACTTGCCCCGGCAGAGTGCCTGAAACAGAGACAGGGACCTTTCATTGCAGCCATGTCATCAATGGGGGACAGTAGAGTAGTTGAAGTTGTTACCTCACATGGAGGTCAGCTGACTTATTGTGCATGTAACTTTCAGATCAGTTGGTTAAATCCAGTGGATTTTTGTAGCACTTGTTGTGTGCCTGGTGCTGGGGAATGGGATGGGATAGGATATAAAGGAAGCAGAAAATGGTCTCTGCTCTCCAGGGAGAACAGCCTTAAACATATGGCATAAATTGACAACCATTCAAAACATTAATTATTCTATATAGTCATGGAATACACACAATAAACTTCAATAAATTCAACTATATGCTTGTACAAGCAACTATATCATAGTAGTTTAAAATTGTAAACCCACCTGGGCTGGGTGCAGTATCTCATGCCTATAATAAAACCAGCACTTTGAGAGGCCAAGACTGAGGCCAGGGGCAATATAATGGGAACCCCATCTCTACAAAAAATTAAATATAAAAAAGTTAGTCAAGCATGGTAGCTCATACCTGCCTATAGTCCTAGCTACTTAAGAGGCTGAGGTGGGAGGATCACTTAAGCCCAGAAGTTTAAAGCTGCAGTGAGCTATGATTGTGCCACTGCATTTCAGCCTAGGTGACAGAATGACACCCTGACTCTAACTAACTAACTAAATATTGCACTATACTTTGTGAACAATTTAAAGGATTTTCAGGAATTTTCAACTATATTCTATTTTTGCCTTATATGCTGACTTAAGAATCTAAGCCCATATAGTATGTGATCCCACTATGTACAACAGAACACCATATTGAGTATGATCAAGCCCCACTATATGTATGTGATGTGCTGTGCATACATATAAATAATTAATGTTTTGAATGGTTATCAATTTATGTCATATGTTTAAGGCTGTTCTTCCTGGAGAGCAGAGACCATTTTCTGCTTCCTTTATATCCCATCCCATTCCCCATCACCAGGCACACAACAAATGCTACAAAAATCTATAATATGAACCGCTGTTCATAATAATTTAATTACTACCTACAATTTTCTAGGTCTGACGTCAGTACTTTACATGTATACTCTTTATTCTCATAACAGCCTCGTAAGACTGATACATGCATCATGCTGTTCAAAGGCAACAAAAGTGGAAACTCTCAGTAGTCAAATAACTTTCTCTAAGGTCAGACAGCAAGAAAGAGGCTGAGCTGGGATTCAGGCCCAGGTGTGTATCTGCCAAGTCTATGCTCTTTGCGCTGCATTTCCAGGCAGGTCTTGGGTTTCAGGGAAGGCTTCATAAAAGAGGCAGGATCCAAGATAGGTATTGAGAGATGGGGAGGATTAGGCAACGTGGAGAGGCACTCACAAATCAAAGCTCTAAGGGGATTCGGAGACATCTACCTGAGAGGGAGAAAGAGTGAGAGCCAGGCAAGCTAAGAAGAGGAAGAAGAGACCAGAGAGGTAGAGGTGAAGTGCTGAGGAGGGAGGAGGCATGCCGAGGGGCCTGGGGGTGGCCAGGCAGGCTGTGGGAGTGCCTGCATGGCCTCTGGAGCCATTGGTTAGGCTTCCTGAAGACATGGACCAGGCCTTACGATGGAACCCCCTTAGAGCAGCAAAGGTGCTGATTGTGGTTGGGTGTGAAGTGCAGTGAGCTGCCAGGGCCTCAGGATCCCTCCTTGAACACAGAGCCCTGCCCTTTTCACTAGGGGAAGTGAAACTGCTTTGACATAATCTCTATCAGTAGCCCCAAACACCTCAGAGACAGAACTGACAGGGTTTAGTAATCTAAATAGAAAAGGGAAGTGAATGGACACGTGGTTACTAGTAACTCAGGACAAGACTGTGCAGATAAAGTGACGCCTCAGTCACTCAGGAGCACTGCTGAATGGCAGGGGGCCCAGAAGGCCCTTGAGCAGCCAGCGTAGAGGACAGCAAGTCCTCATGTGAAAACTCAGGCCCTTCACTCACAGGAGAACCTGCTGGTTTCGCTGACACTTTCACTGTAGGATTCGTTGACATCCTGCTTGTTCTACTTTGGACACCTTCTAACAGGCCTGGTTATCTGGTTTTCTAGCCTTTGGCAGAAAAAACATATTAAAAGGAAGTGAACTGTCAGAGACAGGCCAGTGACAGCTGACAGGCTGACAGGGTAGAGGACAAAGAACTAAAAATCAGACGTACAGCCCCAAAGGGCATCTGGCCTTCCTATAGGCATATCTGAGGCTTCAGTTTGCTAGTGGTGCCTGGGAGGGGGCTAGTGGGGGCTGGTCCCCTTTGAGAGATGTGCGGGTTATTGCAGGGGAGAAGCCATGTTATAGCCAGGCTGGGAGGTCAGGAGTCATCACAGTGGGGACAACGTGCACTTTAGTACAGGACGGAGTGGAAATGGTTTGGGCTCAAGAGGCAAAGCTAAGTTTGAGATCTTTGAGATGAATTCAGAGTGTTTTTTTTTTTTTTTTTTGAGACAGAGCCTCAAGCTGTCACCCTGGGTAGAGTGCTGTGGCATCGCAGCTCACAGCAACCTCCAATTCCTGAGCTCAAGCGAGTCTCCTGCCTCTGGCTCCCAAGTAGCTAGGACTACAGGCGCTCGCCACAACGCCTGACCATTTTTTGGTTGCAGCTGCCATTGTTGTTTGGCGGGCCCAGGTTGGAGTCGAACCTGCCAGCTCAGGTGTATGTGGCTGGTGCCTTAGCCCGTTGAGCCACAGGCGCCGAGCCCAGAATGTTTTTCTTAAGAAAGTACAGAGCATATGAAATGTTGGTTATTTTTATGATTAGAAACAGAATTTAGAAAACTACTTAAAATAAAAAATATTTTATCCCTTAAAAGGGGTAGGCTTCAGTTACCTGGAAATTTTGCTTATAATGCCACATTTTCCCCCTCTAATGATCTTAGAGGTGAAAATTCTTATTTTTTAAAAGACTCAATTATTTGTATTTTATTTTATTTAGTTATTTATTTATTTTTGAGGCAAGAGTTTCACTCTGTTGCCCTGGCTAGAGTGCTGTGGCATCATAGCTCACAGCAACCTCAAACTCCTGAGTTGAAATGATCCTCTTGCCTCAACCTCCTGAGTAGCTGGGACTACGGCTACCAACCACAATGCCCAGCTAGTTTTTCTATTTTTAGTAGAGATGAGATCTTCTTGCTCTTGCTCGGACAGGTCTCAAACTCCTAAACTCAAGCAATCTACACACCTCAGCCTCCTAGAGTGCTAGGATTACAGGGATAAGCCACCAAGCCCAGCCAAAAATTTCCTTTTAAGCAGTGGTTCTCAGACTTTAATGTGCATCAGAATCACCTGGAAGCCTAGTTAAAACATAAATGCTGCCCCCCCTTATCCAGAGTTCTTGATATAGTAGGTCTAGAGTTTGCATCCCCTGGAGTTTGCACATCTGACAAGTCTCCAAGGGATGCTGATGTTGCTGGTCTGAAAACTCTTGAAAACAAAGTTGTTTTACCTAGTCCTGATCAGTCTCATGCTAGCTTGGTAAAAGGGGCAGTACAGACCGGAAATTTAAGTCATCTGCTCATGTTCATACAGCTAAGTCACTCATTCTTTCATTCATTTAACAAATGACATATCTGTGCAAGGCCTTATGTTGGCTTCAGTAGAGCAGTTCTCAGCCTTGGCTACATGTAATAATTACTTCAGGAACTTTTATAAATCTCAAAGCCCAGGCCACCCTCTTCGACCAATTAAATCAGAAACCGAGAGTGAAAGGGTAGGATCCAGGCACCAATATTTTGAAAGTCCCATGGGGGATTTCAGTGAGCAGCTGAGGTTGGCACCATTGCGCTAGGAAGGCACTGGAAATGCAAAGACTTATGACACTGAACATGCTTCAGAAGAGTCAGTGATCCCCCAGGAAGGCATACCACTCTCTAGGGAGCAGGGGCACAAGAAACTGTGCCCAAATGGCCTATGTTTATAGCTATATGACTATGTGGGCAGTGTGTGGTATGTAGGAGGCAGAGCTGGCTTTTGGTCTTCTCAGTCAGTGCTTACCAGGGTTCTGATGGAGAAAGTAAGACAAGAACCCCCTAGAACTGGCCAGGGGTGACAAGCCCAGAGTCTCTGCCAGACTGGTTAGGAGATAGCTCTGCTGCAGGGCTTCCTGCTTCCAAGCACCTCCCCACCCTGCCTTTTTTTTCCCCTGGAGAGGAAGAAGGAAGCAATGACTGTTTCTTTTCTGCAGAGCTGACATCTTCTGAGACTTGCAGGTCCTGTCCTTTTGTTCCTTCTCATTTGGGTTCCACCTTCCATTTCAGCTTCTCAGGGGTTCCTGAGCCCTGGTCGGGTCACCCTGTGGTGCTAACTGGAGAGCTGGGCCAGGGTTTCTCTTCACGAGGACACTGGCTTTTCACTGGCAACGGTTGCTCATTGGCCAGACACCCACAGTTTCCTCTGTGTGCAGGGCTCAGGCTCACCCACCACACCCCACCTACCCCACCCTCATCTGCACCTGGGCAGTCACTGGCTTGTGTGAGGGGAGAGGGCTGTGTACATAGAGTGTGATTTTCTGCATGTCCCTAGTGTGTTTATTACAGTGAGGCAGTAACTGGGCCTCAGACTAATTGTGTGGGTCTCCTCCTGGACTTTGCAGGACTGCTGTGGGGCTGCTATTTGGGCACGCAGTGTGGTGGACTTGCATGTTGTATTGGATGTGACGTTAGTGGCTGTCTTATCCTCTGCTGCAGTAATTAGATGGCTGGGCTAGACCTATGATTTGTGTGCTCTTGAGAACACTGCTGGGAGTGAGTGTACGTTAGTGTACGTGAGTGCGCATGTGCTTGTCTCAGTCTTGGCCTGTGGGGCCGGGGGCTGCAGGTCTCAAATGCCTCTGCTATTTTTAGGGGCCATATCAGCTCAGCTGTCTGGGAGCCTGGGTGTGTGTCAGTAGGAAAGTCCCACCCTCCCTGTCCCTTACCCCTAACCCCTCAACACTGCCAGCCCCCCACCCTGATGCCCTTAGACCAAGAGCCTCCTCCTTCCCTTCCACATACATACCATGTCACCTCTCCCAACGGCACACCAGGTCCTCACCGTCCTGCAGACCACTGGCGCTCTCCATCGGCTCGGCCAGGGCTGGGCAGATCGGCGGGAGGGGCCTAGAGAGAGGGCGGGGTGGGGCGGGGCCCAGGCAGAGCTATTTTGAGCCGCTAACGGAGCAGCATCAGAGGAGTCTCCTTGCTCTGGGCTGCTCCAGGCCAGGCCATGCGGGTGAGTGTCCCTCTGACCCCCCAGTCTGGAAATGTCCCAGGCTTCTCTTGCTATTTCCTCATGTAGGAAGGAGGGACCTTTTGTTATTTCCCCAGATGTGTCTGAAGTAGGTGGAGAAAGAGGGGTGGGGCCGCCTTGGGGTTTTCTCGTCTAGAGCTTCTTGGTAGGAGGATAATTACTATCCCCGGAAGCCTCAGAACCCCTCAGAGGCCAGGGACAGGGCATCCTGGGTCTGACTCATGACTTTTGAAGCTCTGGAGGGTACTGTCTTCTAAATCTCAGTTTCCTGGGACTGCGTCTGCAACCCACAGGCCATGACACCCCTTCCCCACAAACCGTTAGTTCTTTTGCAACCTTCATTCCTTAGAATGCTATTTTCTTCAAAAGCCTTGGAACCCAGCACCCCAAGGCTGGTGACAGTTTTGTCCTGTGCTTTGTGTTGTCAGCACAGCCCTTTGCCCTCTCTTTCTCCTGGCTAGACCGGAGAGAGTGTCTTGAGAGGTGATGGTCCTTGGGATCACTAGGGAGCCCCTTCCAACTGTCCCCCAAAGCAGGCCTAGCATGGCCACCTCCATTTCTGTGCATAGGACACTTGGAAGGGGCACAGATGGCATCTTGGGGATGCCTGACTGTCCGTAAGTCTCTTTTTTAGTAGGGATTACTTCAGAGAAGTAAGTTCCTTAAAAAAGCAAGTGAGGAGAGACTTAGCTGTCTCCTAGTCCTTTCTGTTCCCCCCACTCTACCCCCCCCAGCCACCAAGGGTAAGGTTTTCAGTTGTGTCAGCAGTTGGCAGAGTGTGTGGGCCGGCCTGATGCAGAGATGTATCAGAAGCCTGAGGTGTGCCCATGAGCACTTGTGTCTCTCTGTGCCCAGGGACTGTCCCACGTCAGCCCCAAACTGGCACCAGGGTGGAGGTGTGTGTGGGCAGGATGGGGGTAGGGTAGAGAGTGCCTAAGTCTGAGAGGTGGATACTTCCTAGTCTAATGTACTCTCTGCCCTGCCTCTAGCCTCCAGGCCACCATCGGGTCACAAATTCAGGGCCATGCTCCTTGATGGTCAGGCAGATGGCACAGTGCCCTGCAGAGGGGCAGTGAAGATCCCCAGGGAAGCAAAGTCCCCAATAGGTCTGGCTGTTAGAGGAGGAAACTCGGGCTCTTCTGCAACTGCAGTGGCAGCAGGAAGCCATTCCAGAGCACCTGCTTCCTCGAGGCTGGCCAGCAGTCACTGCAATGACAGTGGGCTCTCAGCTGTTTTCTGTTCTGCCCTGGGACAGGGGAGGGCTCCGGCTGAAGGCTGGACTGAAAGGACCGGAGTGTTGCTGCTAAGTTCTGCTCCCCCTCCTCCTCTGGTTGGCACCGTGGCCTTCAGGACACTCCCTACAGAGCTCCCCTTCCTCTCAGGCAGCTCCATGGGTGGAGGGGTAGGTCATCTGGAGAAATTCTTCCTTTCCACCCTGATTTCAGGGAAGGACAACAGTAGGGGTGAAATGAGGAAAGTGGAGGCAGGGCTTGTCTCCATTCCTGAAAGTGAGCGAGGAGGCTTTTGCTGGAGGATCTGAGTGTGAGTCCCAGTCCTGCCACTTGCAGCATGAGGAGTTGGGCAAGTTACTTGACCTTCTGAGCCTCCTTTTGCTCCTTTGTAAAGTAGCAGTCATGCTAGTGTCTGTTTCAGAGGGATGTTATGAGAACCAAATGAGGTAATGCATGTAAAGGATTCAGCACAGTACCTGGCACATAGTAAATGCTCCATAATGATTAGCTATTATTACTATTATTTCTTCCTTTCTCCTTCACCCCTTATTCTTTGGAAGTGTTGGTGCTAGCTTGGCAGGGAGAGGATCTCCTGGGAGCTTCCCTCTCTGCCTCAGAAAGGGAAGAGACAGAGAGGAGAGAAGGCTGTGCCTCTTGCCCCTCTGATGAGAAAGCCCAAGTGTACACTAGTGTGGGCAGGGGAGTGAGTCAGGGAAGGCCCTGAGCACTCTGTCTCTCAGGGTCACCTGCCACTATGGATTTGCAGTGTGCAGATGTCTGGCATAGATGCTTGGGCAATGATGCATTTGTCCAGGCCGGGCATTCCAGGTTAAGGGGCTGCCTGGTGGACAGAATGATTCTCCTGAGGGCATTTGTGCTCCCAGTCCCTCCTGGGAGGGGAGTGGAGGATGGCAAGTTAAGGGAGAGTGGGCCCTGCTGACAATGGAGGGTAGAACCCAGCCTGGCTCCATGAGTGCCAGAATCTTTTGGGGATGAGGCTTGATGGTTCCTTGGCACGTTTCTTGGATTTCTCCTCTTGAGAACAAATGCTTCTAGCTATTATCTCCTTTGCTTTTGCTTTTTTATTGACTACTTAACCATCTTCACAATTAAAATAAGCAGTAAGTAACAAATACATAACAAAATGAATACCAAGTGTGTCTGTGGTGTCTAATTCACAGTTTATGAGATTATTATGCTCATTGTTTGCATACTATTCAGGCTCTAATTTTTTTTTTTTTTTTGAGACAGAGTCTCAAACTGTCCTCCTTAGGTAGAGTGCTATGGTATCACAGCTCACAGCAACCTCCAACTCCTGGGCTCAAGCGATTCTCCTGCCTCCACCTCCCAAGTAGCTGGGACTACAGGCGCCTTCCACAATGCCCAGCTATATTTTGGTTGCAGCCATCATTGTTGTTTGGCAGGCCCGGGCTGGATTCGAACTAGCCAGCCCAGGTGTATGTGGCTGGTGCCTTAGCTGCTTGAGCCACAGGCCACGGGCCAGGCTCTAGTTTTTTTTATTCATTTTTTTTTTTTTTTTTTTTTTGAGACAGAGCCTCAAGCCGTCACCCTGGGTAGAGTGCTGTGGCATCAAAGCTCACAGCAACCTCCAATTCCTGGGCTCAAGCTAGTCTCCTACCTCCACTTTCCAAGTAACTGGGACTATAGGCGCCCGCCACAATGCCCAGCCATTTTTTGGTTGCAGCCATCATAGTTGCTTGGCGGGCCCGGGCTGGATTCGAACCCGCCAGCTCAGGTATACGTGGCTGGCGCCTTAGCCCGTTGAGCCACAGGCGCTGAGCCTGATTCATGTTATTTTGTATGGAGTTTTCAATACAGTTACCTTGACCACATGTTTAAATGGCAATATAATAATACATTGCACTGAAGCACCATAGTTTACCTAACTGTTCCCTAATTCTAGGCATTTGAGTTGTTTCCAATTCGGAGCTGTTATATAGAATGCATCTATAAAAATATTTGCATAGGTTTGTGGGCTTTCTCTTTTTCTTTCTTTAAGTCAGTTCATTAGACATACATTCCTGAAGATGGGGTGGCTAGGCCAGAGGACGATGCATTCTGTGGCTATTGTTGTTCCACAAAGAGCTACTAAGCAATTTCAAAGTGTCTTCTGCCCTCTCTCCCCAACCCATGCCATTGAGTTTTCTTTTCATTTTATTGCTGGTGAGTTTAGAGAGTTATACCTCCCACATACAGGAACTTACGATGGATATCATTTTCTGTAGCTAGTAGTTGGAGGAAGAGACCAGATGTAAATAAGAGGTTTGTGCAGAGAACCCCAGTTCCAGCACTATCCTGCAGCTACCATTTATTTTATTTATTTATTTTTTTTAGAGACAGAGTCTCACTTTGTCACCCTTAGTAGAGTGCAGTGGCATTACAGCTCACAGCAACCTCCAGCTCTTGGGCTGAGGCGATTCTCTTGCCTCAGCCTCCCGAGTAGCTGGGACTATAGGTGCCCGCCACAACGCTCAGCTAATGCAGCTACCATTTATTAAGTATTTAGAGTATGATGGAGAAGATAGAGTCCTGCTCAGGAGGAAATCACAGTCTGAGAATGATGTAGAAACACCAACATCCATCCTGATTGTGAATGCCACTCATTAGTCTTAGGGCTCTTGACAACTTACCTTCTCTATTTCCTTATCTAGAAAGTGGGTTGTTGTGAGGATCAAATGAAGCGACAGGTATGAAGTGCCTGGTAGCTCTGTGCCTTGCTCATAGAAAGTAGTCAGTGAGTGTTGGTTTCTTTTTCCTTCCCTCAAGGAAAGAGGTCAGAAGTGCCACAGAGGGAGGAGGTAGTCAGAGCCCCAGAGTTGGTGGGACCATGGTTATGTCTCCTTTTGCAAGACCAGAAACTATTTGCAAAAGTTAAGCACTAGTAAACATGGCACTATCAATCCATGCTTTGGGTTAACCCAGATTTCCTAAACCCTGAACACTGATGAAGTATATCGACCAGATTTGGCAACTAAGGATGACTCAGCCCCTCTATGACAGCTTGATAGAGGAGAAAAGGTGGGTACCACAGGTTAGGAGTCAGACCAACTTGGGTTCAAACCTGAGTTCTACCATTTACAAGCTTTGTGACTTAATCTTTTTCTGAGTCTTTTTCCTCATCAGTAAAATGGGAATAATAATAATTCCTATCTCATGAGATAGTTGTAAGATTTATGTTAGAAAATAAATACCTTGTACAAGGCCCATCTTGTTCCAGGAGTTCCATATTCTTTTTTTTTTTTTTTTTTTTTTTTTGAGACAGAGCCTCAAGCTATCGCCCTGGGTAGAGTGCTGTGGCATCACAGCTCACAGCAACCTCCAACTCCTGGGCTCAACTGATTCTCCTGCCTCTGCCTCCCAAGTAGCTGGGACCACAGGCGCCCGCCACAACGCCTGGCTATTTTTTTTTTTTTGGCTGCAGCCATCATTGTTGTTTAGTGGGCCCCGGCTGGATTCGAACCCGCCAGCTCAGGTGTATGTGGCTGGCACCTTAGCCTCTTGAGTCATATGCACTGAAACAGGAGTTCCATATTCTGTAATTAATGTTGCTGGAAATAGATGAAAGCTCTAGGCAGAGAACTGGTCAGGAAAGAAAGGTCTCGGCTCTGAGCACCTTTGCTCCACAAAGCCAGTAGTTCCCAACTCTGCAGTGACTGTAGCAGAGACATTGCCAATATCTTTGGGGCCTGAGTTTCTTATCTGGTTTGTAATGAATAAAGTTAACTTGCTCTTGATCATAAGCAAAGCTTAATCAAAATCCAGTGAAAAACGAAGAGAGGAAAAATATTCAGGCAATTCTACATAAAGCCACAGAGAGAATTTTCTTTAGGGAGAACCCATGTTTGTGTTCAGAGCCATGCTCATAAGGAACAGGTGAAGGGACCTGGTCATAGCCAGGGCCCAGGAGACCTCCCTGGACAAATAGGCAAACTTGAATGATAGATCAAAGAGTAAATGAGTTAATTAAAGTCTCCAGTATATTAACTAAATACTAAAACACAATCCACAAAGCAAATTAAAATAATTGACAACAAAATACTTTCTAATTTTTAACTATTAATTCATTATTAGCATTTATAAGAATAAACCAATTCTTTTTTTTTTTTTTTTTTTAGAGACAGAGTCTCACTATATCCCCCTCAGTAGAGTGCTGTGGCATCACACAGCTCACAGCAACCTCCAACTCCTGGGCTTAGGCGATTCTCTTGCCTCAGCCTCCCAAGTAGTTGGGACTACAGGTTCCTGCCATAATGTCCAACTATTTTTCTGTTTTGCAGTTCGGCTGAGGCCGGGTTTGAACCCGCCATCCTTGGTATATGGGCCCGGCGCCCTCCTCGATGAGCCACAGGCACCACCCAGAAAAAAAACAATTCTTAAACTCCACTGAATTGAACTGATTCGTTGCATGCAGCCCCTCTCTAGGCTGAGGCAGATTTTGGCTGATGATTTTCAGGAGGCTTCGCTCTAGCATCTAATTTACAGATGGGGCAGCTTTATCAGGCCACTTGCCCCTGGCAGGCCATTGTGTGTTGCAGAAGGCAAAGTTGCTGGGGTCTAGGCCACAGGCCTGCACCTTGGGTTTACTGTGTTAAGGGCCTCTTCCCATCCAAATTCTGAGGGTGCCAGACCTGGAAAGGACATTAGCCATGTTCTAGACTAGTGCAGCCCCTAATTCTACAGAGAGCTCTAAAGAGGAGAAGTGGTGTGAGGGCACACAGCTTGTGAAGGTAGGAAGTTCTGTGTTCTATACCCAACTTGCCTTCACGTTCCTCTAGTATTTTATTCATTGCTCCTTCTATGACCTTTTGAGTTTTATAATCCTTCTTCCTCCACTCCATCCCGCCTTTCCCTTTATCACCTACAGCATTTGTCCTGGCAGGTCCTGGCCTTTAGGAAGACTCCGAGTCCCTGAGAGACCTGCTACCCATTTCTTCTCTGACCCAGGGTGCAGGTTACCTTCAGCACTATGGCCTTTTCGTCAAGGTTTGCCTTCTGGGAGCAAAAGGAAAGTTGGATTTCAAAATCTTTGTTTTCCCCATGTGCTTGGCATGGTGTATCTGCAGGCAAGACACTGGCTTGTTGGAGAGGGAGCTTTGGAAGCTAGAGGTGGACTGGGGCATGTGTGTAGAATTGGGAGTGGGGCCAGAATGACTAGGGGGCTGGAGAACTCACTCTTCTGTCTGGATGAGCTCCTGAGCTGGTTGCGTTATGCTTTTCCCCTGAGCTCCACCTCTGGTAAGCTGAGCTGCCTTTTGTCCCACTGGTGCCCCTCCAGATTAACCCCTCCACACCCTCCACACTGCCCTGCTGCTCTGACTCACCCCTGGGAGCACACGCTGCTATGGAGCGACTGCTGGGAAGGACTTTGGCCCTAAGGCCTCTGGAACTAGGACTCCCCAAATCTGGAGGCTGTGGTGGGTCAGAGGATAAGGGGACAAAGGATAGGGAGTCAGACTAGCTGGCCACCTGGGTCCAGGGGGGTGATCCAGGCTGAAGACCTGGGCATGCCTTTGTGTGTGTACACAGTGTCCAGCTGGGCAGTGACCTACAACAGCCAGAGCCCTTCTAGTGGGGGAAGGGGCAGTGAGTCAGCCTGATACTAAATCTAGAGCTGAGCTCAGAGCTGAGCCCAGTGTCCCAGACACTTGGGGGGCAACCAATGTTTTCACCAAGGCCTGCCCTTGGGCCAGACGTTTGGGGTCCCCAACCCAAGCCACTGGAGGGAGGACAGATTTGGAGCTGGTGAAGGACGCGGAGCAGACTTGGAAACTGGGCTACCCCAGAGCCTGAGCTAACAGCACTGCACGCAGTTATGAACATGTCCGTGTGGTTTGCGAACACTTGCTGTCCCCCTAACCTATGTGCCTGTGAGTTAATGCACGGTGTGATCCCTGGTGGAGGGTTGGGGTGGGTGGCCTGATGGCCTTTGGTGGGAGGCAGGAGAGTCAGACCCAGATTCTGCCACTCTTTTTTATTCCTTCTCCACCAGCCCCTCTCTTCTCTTTCTCTGCTCCAATCCCAATTCCTAAAGTAACAGGCTCCACTCTGATGAATATTTGCCATTCCCTCTGTCCTTAGAGCTAACTTTGAAGCTCGAGCCCATTGAAAATAGCTCTGTGGACAAGCTGCAGCTTTAAAACTGCAGCAGCCATCACACTGCTAATTTGGGGTCAAAAGTAGCCAAAGACCCTGACTAAAATTAGAGAGTCCCCCCAAGTGAGTAATGTAAATGATCCTAGGTGTTTCTAAGGATCTTTCCCCTTAGGAATCAAGGATTTCTTCCTGCGCTCCCCCACCCATGGTGTATTAAAGAGACAGGCAATGCTGAGGATGAGGGAGGGCTGGGCATAGGCCTGTCTTTTTCCTGTAGTCCTAGGTGACTGGGGTGAGAGCAAAGATTGAACCCACTAGGGCTACCTGAGCTTTTGGAAGGAGAGATGCTAGTGGGGAGGGGGTGGGAAAGCTCTCCCAACCTTGAGGCCCCTCTGAGTATGTTCTGAGACCAACCTCCAAACTGAAAGAACCTTCAGAGCTTCCACATCATTATCTGTCCCTTTTCCAGACATGCTGTGGTAGCTGCTGTTTCCCTGCCCCTGCTCCTCCCCTCTGAGTCAGGCCAGCCAGCTCCTGAGCTCTAGCACAACTCCCAGGCCACAGTATCCAGGGCTCAGGCATCTTTCCTTCCTCCACTTCCCACCCCTAACCTTGGGGTTCCCTCCCTCAGCTGCGTGGTTGGCAGTTTTGAGGTTGGGAAAGTATCTGGCCTCCTGAATCCCTGCCTCTGCCCCACTTGCTGCCTCCAGCCAGAGTTCAGCCGTGGCTGGGCGGGCCCTCAGGCTGTGAGCCTGGAGAAATTGTACAGGACTGAGCAAAAAAGCCAGTACCAGCTTGATGGGGCCAGCCAGTCACCCTATTCTGACTCCTACACTGGGGTTATCTCTTCCTTTTCAGTGACTAGAACAGGGACTTTCAGTTCAAACCGCTTTGTCTGAGCTGGGAGTGACTCTTACGGTTGACATGAGTTGAATTAGCTGGATCTTTCTATCCACCTTGTAATCAAGCCAGGGGCGACCTCTTGACACAGGGTGCTGAGAGCTAGGGTACTGGGCTTTCACCCCCACTAAGATTCTTCATTTTTGAAGTTGTCACTGGAGACTTTTCATTCTGGTATAGGGTATTTCTTGCCCAGGTGTCCTAGCCCCAGTACTCCTGAAGATTCAAGAGTTCTGCATCTTTAGGGAAAGAGTATCCCCTTGAATGCTTGCTTTCTCCTTGTGTTTTTAGTGCTGGGTCTCCCAGTCCTGACCTGCCAGTGACTTCTTTGTCTGCTCCCTCAGGTTAAAGAGGAGGACAAAACTCTGCCAAAGGCTGGCCCTCCTGGCAAGGAGGAAGGGGCTGTAAGTGCTTCTCTGAGACGTGTGTGTGTGTGTGTGTGGGTATGTGTTTGTGTGTGTCGGATGATTGGGCTTTGTACCTGCCAGCCCTAGACTAGCCTGTGAGACAGTTCCATGGAGTGGGCAGGGACCGTGAGGGCCCCTCCACATGTGGCATGACTGGACGAAGTGCCTTACAAGGGGCAAAAAATGCAACACATGCAATGCCAGATTGGGGGCTGTGAAGGAGATGGCCAAGGTGCTTTGGTGACCTCCTCCTGACTTTGTCCTCCCACCCCCTTTAGTTGCCTAGCTTTAGTTCTGGTTTCCTGAACCCTCCGGGGCTAGAGAGGCTTAGCTGGGCAAACTTATATAGATCAGGGAACACGAATGCGAGGCTCAGCTGTCGGGACTCTTTAGCCTGCTCTGGGTGGCACAAGACAAGGGCACAGAGGGATTTCACTGCAGCTGCTGCTGTCTCTTACAAGACCCTGTCAGCTGCTTGGTGCTGGTGACTGGGAAGCAGGCTCCAGCTGCCCTCTTCCCCCAGGACCCACAGCCTTGAGATAGAGACCCTGAGTAAAGCTGACCTTTTCCAAGGCAAGAAGGGAGAGAGAGTTTCTGAATAGCCAGATCCAGAGATGTGCATTTAGGGGAGGGCTGCTGTTAGCACAGGAGGCAGGAGTGCTGGAGGCTGTGGAGCAGAGCTGGATCACAAAACAGACCAATACTTCGTTACACTGGATGGTGCCTATCCCAGGTCCCCCAACTTCCTTAGACAATTTGATTAGCCAGGCATTATGGCTTCCACCTGATCTATAAACAACCCTGCAAGACTTAGCCTGTGATTTCAGGGGGATGTGTATGTGAGGGAAGGGCCTTAGAGTAGCACAGATTTTTTTTGTGAAAATTATATGTAAAGTACTTAGAAGAGTGCTTGGTACTAGTAAGTTCTATATCATCATCTTCTTAAGTTAGGGGGGCTAGGAAGAAAGCCAAAAGAGGGAGAGGAAGGGAATGTCAGAAGCTAGGACATTGGCCAGCTGTGTCCTGTCCTAATATGCCACTGAGTACTTTTTTTTTTTTTGAGACAGAGCCTCAAGCTGTCACCCTGGATAGAGTGCTGTGGCTTCACAGCTCTCAGCAACCTCCAATTCCTGGGCTCAAGAGAGTCTCCTGCCTCTGCCTCCCAAGTAGCTGGGACTACAGGTGCCCACCACAACACCCGGCCATTTTTTGGTTGCTGCCACCATTGTTGTTTGGCAGGTCCGGGCTGGATTCGAACCTGCGAGCTCAGGTGTACGTGGCTGGCGCCTTTGCCCGTTGAGCCACAGGCGCCGAGCCGCCACTGAGTACTCTTGGCCTGAGCGGTTGAGGAAGAGGCACCTTCCAAGCCTTCCTCTCCATCCTTGAAGCAGAGCTGCCCTGTGGCCTAGACTAAGACCCTTGGCTCAGCTGTGCTCAGGAGAGGGGGCAGCCTCTCTATCAGTAGCCTCCAGATCTGTCTACTTTGTGAGCATCTTCCAGCATCCAAACAGGTATGGCAGCTAGACCTTCACAGAGCCCAGGTGCATTCTGTAACCAAGGTGACTATTTTGGGGAACAAGGACTAAAGCACAGCTCAGTTAGTGACAGTACTGCCTGGGCAAGCAAGGAAACCCCAGGTTGACCTTGCTCCCCCAGGCAATGTGGCTTGCTTTGCAGAAAAATCTTTCCTGCCATTGGCCTTCCTACTGAGAGTCCCTTGGGACTTCATATAGTCCCCACCAATGTGTGGGAGAAGGGTGGACAGGCCAACTGGAATGTGCCAGTGACTCCAATGGACTCCTGAGTGCCCAGAGGCTGAGAGGTTGGCTGGGCCGGGGGCCCCACTCTAGAGCAGAATGGAGCTATGGCTGCTTATCCCTTTGTGGTCCATAGCTGCCTCCTCTTCCTCCCATGAGATCACACACACACTCTGGGAGTGAGGAGGTCTCCAAACCCTTGAGAGGTTTGCAGGAGGAAAACTGCAGAGACTGGCAGAAAGAAGACTGAAGTGGAAGTTCCTGGGCCAGTACTGTAGCCTGTGAGAGTGTAGGTGAAGAGCAAATAGTGGCCACAGGAGAGGGGCTTTGGAGGCTTGACACATGTCTTCAGACCAGGATGAGCTCCCTGACTCTTGCCTTCTTTAGAACTGGTAGGCTTTGGGTCTGACTGCCCAGAAAACCAGATGATGAAAGGACCAGGGAACACAAAGGCAGGAAGCCCAGGTGTTATGCTAGGGATTGGTGATAGGAGTGGTGGTAGAAGTTGGCTGCTTGCTCTATCTCTGCTGTGTTTGGGCTGTGAGGCAGGGGCCTCACCTGGGCTGGGGCTTAGTTGCTCCCCTGACATAATGCCAGTAACTCTGGGGTACCTCATGGGCCTCTAGGCACTCTGAACTAGCATCTCACAGTTTTATGCTAAGCCTGGGGTGACAGCAGGTGACCACAGTACCTGATTGTGCCTTGCCAAAAAGAGAAGCCAAACTCATAGATGCAATTGTCTTATCAAAAAGATGGATTGAGGCTGTTTCAGGATAGCTTCTTAGAGCTCTGTGTTGTTTGGGGGATCTTTTGAGTGGAAGATCTGTTTGGGGCATGAGGTCATACTCTCTTACTTCCTCTGCGTGGGGTGGGCCAGGATGCAGGGATTGATGCTAATGTCTACCTGTATTTGTATGACTGTAGCTAGAGCCCAGCTCAAAGGACAGCAGTGGCCCATCTAGGAGTCCTCAGCCTTCCACCAGTCCTGTACCCTCAGCGACTTCCCAGAAAGCCAAGAGCCCTTCACCCACACTCGCCATGAATGGCCTGGAGGCTGCCTCAGCAGAAGGTCCAAGCGAGGAGGGCCAGGGCCTATCCCGGAAGCGGGTGGCAAATGCAGTAAGGAAGGTGGTGAGCAAGGTGCTGCCTGGTGAGGAGCTTGGGAGTGCCAAGGAGCCCCCAGGTAGAGTGGTCAAGTCCCTTGAGCACCCAGCTCGAGGCAAGAGGGGAGAAAAGGCAGCCCCTAGTCCTAAGCCACCACCCCCTCCACCTCCTCCCACTCCTCTGCCTAAGCCTGAAGCAAAGAAGGAGTCAGCCAAGGATGAGCTCTCAGTGGGCCTGAGGAGCCTGATGTCTCGAGGCAGAGGCAAAGACCATAAACCCCGTGGCAAGCAGTCTCCTGGGAAGGGGGAGAAGCCTGCTAGCCAGGAGCCACGCTCATTGGGGAAACCAGGCTCCCCAAGGATGGTGAACCCCCCAGAAAAGGCAGGATCCCCGGTCAAACCTGAAATCCCTGAGAAGCAGTGTTCCCCAACCCCACTGGAAAAGCTGGCGGACCCAGGCTCTGCTGGCCAGAAGTCAAACTTCACTGAAGAGCAGCTGTCCAAGTCACCAGCTCCTGGCGTGCAGCAGGAGGTACCCAAGTGTGTCACTAACCTGCCTTCTCCTCACCATTCTTGCTTGAGGGCCAGCCACCCTCACGGCTGGCTTCCCCAAGCCACCTCAAGGAACCCCGCATGACTGAGAGGCTGGTCCCAGGGCCATGTGCCAATGGCAGCGACTGCATGGCTTTCCTTAACTGAATGCCAGGACCCGTGGTTGCCTGGGCTCTGGCCCAGTAGCTGGGAGGGGAACTGCTAACCAGCATGCTCCTGGCCTTGCCATGGGAGTCGGGGCCTAGTCTGCAACTACATGGTGCCAGCTTGAGGCCCTGGATCCCAAGCTGAGGATCAGTCTTAGCAGATCAGTGCCAGGGTAGAAAGATGGTGTTTTCTCAAGTCAAGTGGCCTGCGTTCACATCTCCAGCCACTTGCCCAGTGTGCCTATCAAGTGAGTATAACCCAGGTTCATAATCTCTTTTCTGATGCCCTTGGGGCCAGTAATATTTTAGAAATGAATAGTTTGGGTATTTTAGAACTTCACGCAGTGTGCATCATGAGCAGCAACCCCTAACAAACACATTAATATCCAAAGCAAATACTATGAATATTCATGTCGCAGGGGGATATAGACACATTGATATTTCCAAAGCAAAGTCTATGAATATTCACGTCACAAGGGGATAAACGACAGTCAAGTTTAGGTGCCAAAATAGTTAAGAAAAATCTTTTGTTTGGGGGGCTTTTTGGATTTTGGAAATGCAAATAAAGGATAATACTTGTTTTGAAGGGTTTTAAGTAACCAGAAGATTAGAAATGATACAGTAACGCTCAAGCCTAGTCTCTGGAGAGATGGGTGCTTCACAAATGGCAGCATTGCTAGGGATGCTAATAACACTTGTTCATAACACCACCCATACCTTCTTCAGGCCTGGCCAGCGTGTCCTTTTGGCAACAGGACTTTTGAGGAGCCCTGTGCCTGCATGGAAGATGGGCATAGTAGGCCCCTTTGGATTTGGGGATGACACTGTCTTCCCAGAAAGCACCCTCTGTGAGGGGCAGGAGGCTGAGAAGCAGGAGGGAGGGCCCAATGATGGTTACTATAATCCTGGCTCCCTGCATGGCTGGTCTTTGAGTTAGGGACAGTTCTCTTTTTGAGACAGAGTCTAACTTTCTTGCCCCCAGTAGAATGCCAAGGCATCATAGCTCATAGCAACCTCAAATTCATGGGGTCAAGCAATCCTCTTGTCTCAGTCTCCCGAGTAGCTGGGACTACAGGTACTGGCTACAGTGCCCAGCTGTTTTTTTAGAGATGGGGTCTTGCTTTTGCTAAGGCTGGTCTTGAATTTGTGAGCTCAAGTGATCCACCCACCTCTGCCTCCCAGAGTGTGGGGACAGTTCTCTTTAAGCTTCCCCATTTTTGTGGACTCTGCTGAGGCCTCATATGGGAGGGACATAGCTTCCCATACACACACTGCATAGCTTCCCACTGCAGGCTCCTTCTGACTGGAGGGAGAGGTCAGGAGGATCCTGGGGCACAGCCAGAGGGTCCTTGAGGCCCTCCATTGAGTGCTACTTCCTGGGACCTTAAATCCCTGGAACCTGCCTTGCCCCCCTTCTTCCTGGACTCTGCAGCACTTAGAGGGTAGCCAGCTGCAGCTGTCTCCACCTTCTTGGTCCACTCTGAATCAGAGAAGTGACTGCTCCTGGCACACAGGAAGGCATTAGCACAGGCATTTTGACCCAACAGGCAGGATATGAGCTGACAGCCCTTCAGGACAACCTCTAAGTAGCCAGGGAGTATCACATGCCTGTTTCTGGGCCGGCTACTCGCTCTGCCCTCCTCCTCTCACTAGGGAGGAGTTGGGGTCTGAGACATGTCCTGGAGTTCAGCTGCCTGTCACCTGGGCCTGGGGCAGGGACCAGAGAGGGTGAGTGGGGCAACAGGGCTATCTGGGGCTCAAGATAGAAAAGAAAGAAAAAATAACCCCAGAACTCCCTGGCACCTGTTATTTTTCCCCATGTGATTGTTTAAAAACTCAACTTGGCACCTGGCTTTGCCTCCCTGACCGTACTCTACTTCCCTGCTGGAAGGGAGTGGCTTCCTGGGCTGGGAGCTCGGCATGCCGCACCCCTGTTCCCCAGGCCAGAACTAATAGTTATTTAACCTTCAGGCAGGAGCTGCTGAGGTCCCGCTGACCCCTGCGGAAGAGGCCCACCTGCGGCTTGAGAGGATCTTCACAGCTCCTGTAATGCCCTTTCTCTTGGGTGTGGGTCCCCAGCCCCTGCCCCTCCTCTTCCTGAGGCTGGCAGCAGGACTCTTGTGTGTCTGTGTGTTAGGAGCACTGGCTGTGAAGGGTGGCTCCGTGGTGGCCCGTGGACCTGCACATTGGCAATTGACAAAATGAGAGAAAGGATCTGGGGAAAGTTGTTCCTCCAGAGACCTCAAAACCGTGTGCACATGGGAGGGGGCCCCTCTTGTCTGGGGATCTAGTCTCCTCTGGCCTGATTCTTCCACCTCAAGGACATGTCTTGTTGTCAGAGCTTGGTGGGTGGTAAGGCAGGAAGCTGATGTTCCCCATTTTTGATGCCCCGGCTCATCAGACCCACATGGGGCCTATTACCTCCTTGTGCATTTCTAACAGACAACATGCAAGGCCTGGCTGACTCCCTCCTCCCCCAGAAATGGCTTGAAGGAACTAGGCAGAGACAGAGGTCAAGGCTGGCCTCAGTCTCTTGGCTCTTGGGCAGTTGGGAGGTGGTCCCCAGATTGGACCTGAGTGGAGTCAGTGTGGGAAAGGTAGGAATATAAGGGTGTAGTGGGGGTTTGAGGAAGAAACCCTAGACTTGGGTCTGCTGGAGGCCTTGTTCTTTGAGAGGTACAGGGGGATAGCTCTGAGAGCAGCCCTTGGCACAGGGAGAGTGGCACTCTTAGGCATGTGTTTGGACACATGGGACAGTCTGTGCTGGCGTCTGGTGGCCACAGGGGAACTAGGCTGAAAAATGCCTGGGAGATAAGGCAGGAAGCTCCCAGGGGACCCAGGCCCTGGGTATGGTGAAGTGGCCTGGTCCAGTAAATACACACAGAGGAAGCCTAATTCAGAATGGACTAGATGGCTAGCCCAGGAGAGATGTGGCCAGAGGCAGTGTGGCAGACTGACAAGACTTACAAGAGCATCTCTTCTGAGAGTCTGATGGTAACAAATGTCTCATCTTCCTGCTCTGGTCTCTCCTTGACTGATTACAGTTCACTGTCCAGGCCAGCTCCTAGGTCCTGGTGCTCAGGTCCTCCCACCTCCACGCTGTGCCTTGGGCAGTGAGAATGGGCCAGCTCACTTGGTCCAGGGGAGCTTGCGGAAGGGACATGCCAGTGGTATGCTTGTCTTCACCCTTCTTCTCTTTCTCTTTGTTTGCTGCCGGTAGCTGGACCCTGAGGCCGCCTCTCCTACCCTCAGCCAGGTAGGGTGCTCCTGCCACCCTCAGGAGCCCTCTGCTTCCTCCAGTGACCACCCACCACCCCTGGCTTGTACCTGGGCTGGCTTCTGTGCTCGGGCCTCATGCTGGAGTGTAAGGCCTCTTTCTCCTTCAGGCTCCCACCCTGTGTCTTGGGGGGATGCCTAGGGGATGGCAATGCCAGGAGTTTGAGATGGTGCAGCTCTGTGCCAGGTTCTTGGGGAGCCTCTGGACCAAGTGTCATCCTTCAAGTTCAGCCTCTGTGGCATGTGGTTCTCAGCCACTAGAGCCCAAGGGTCTGGTTGCGTTCTAGGTGTCCCAACTCTTCACAGTCTGGGTACAGAAAGCCAAAAAGGCTGAATCTCTGCCCTCTTCCCAGCCCAAGCTTGCAAATGAGACATTCTCTGTCTCCACCTCCTGGCCAATGTGAGAAAGCCTTTTTCAGATAAGCTCTAGAGGAGTTAAATACAACTTTGATGTCACCTTATCATCAGTCCCCAAATACCTGGTCCATAGACTCTATCCATTCAAGACAAAGTTCTCACCCATCTCACAATATTTGGAAAAAATACAACATTTAATAATTTTTTATAAAGTTATATTTCTTCAAATATAAAGAACTATCCTTTTTTAATGTCCTCACTTAACAAATCAAAAACATTGACAGCCCCATAGTGATCATTCCATCTAAAAGGTCGTGTCACCAGTTCATGAAACCCAGATATCTGGGGGCCCTCTCACCTCGGCCCGGGGAAGAGCAGTCCAGTAGGCAAGAGGGCATTATCTGAAGCGAGTCCAACCTGGCAATAGAACCTAGATCTCCTTTTCTTTCAACTCTAAGAAATGTAACAAAGAACATACTACTTCTCGTGTTTCTTTGTCCTTTCCTGATCCCTCACCCAGAGCATTACGTCCCATGAGGAAGAGACACCTAGAACAAGAGACTCTAGGAAACTAACTGTGCCTCATAGCTGGGGGTCTTAGAGAGTGTGGGGGTTAGAGCTGGCCTGAGGGCGAGTCCATGCCCCTGGGGCATTCAGCCCCCCGCCCCCCACCATTTTGCCCACACAACCAAGAAGCCTGGCCAGCCAGGCACTGGGTCCTCTCCTGTTTTCCCAGCCCCTGCATTTACCATTTACCATTTCTCCCCAGCTCAAGTGTCCTTAGGGATGCCAAGTTTGGCAGCCCTGACAGAGCCTATGAATGTTTATTCCTTTTTTTTTTTTGAGACAGAGCCTCAAGCTGTCACCCTGGACAGAGTGCTGTAGCATCACAGCTCACAGCAACCTCCAATTCCTGGGCTCAGGCAAGTCTCTTGCCTCTGCCTCCCAAGTAGCTGGGACTACAGGCGCCCGCCACAACGCCCGGCCATTTTTTGCTTGCAGCCGTCACTGTTGTTTGGCGGGCCCAGGCTGGATTCGAACCCGCCAGCTCAGGTGTACGTGGCTGGTGCCTTACATGTGCCGAGCCCTGAATGCTTATTCCTGATGTAGTGCCCTCTTGGGGCCTCTGGGGGCTCCCTGCCCCTCTATACCCATTCCTGTGCCCATCTGTGTGACATACAGTCCCTCCCTGTGTTTGACAGAGCAGGCCTGCCCTTTGCCTCCAAATCTCTGCCTTGTGCCTTTCTGTGGCATTGGCATGTCAACTGCCCCTTTCTCAGGAGGGGTTGTTACTGATGGTGACATGGAGAAGAAGCAGGGAGGCTGGCATGTGTACCTGAACACTGTCCCCCTGCTTAGGTAGAGCATTGTTTGGAGGGGAAGGCTAGGGCTGAGGCTAGGGCTCCAAACCTACCTGTCATTCTGCACTACAAAGTTCTAGTTGGACACTTCTCTCCTCAGGTCTGAGGAAAGCCTCTTCCCAGCTTGGTGAAGGAGGCCCCGTCAATTGGATGAAGGGAGAAACTGGATGTGAAAGACTCTAGTAGCTGTGGCCTAGGGTTTAGGGGCTTGGGCTCAGGATACCGATATTACAGGGTTGGCATGGTGGAGGGCAGAGGGTGGCTGAGGGTAACCTTGCTTTCCTGGGGCCTGCTCTCTCCTGGGCACATGCTCCCTGTGTTCCTGTCCTTCGAGACCCTCAATACTGATGTGGTCTCTCCTCTGTGGCTACTCAGAGTCACCACTGCTACTTGGCTTCCTCATCCTCTTTCCCTGACACCTCTGATGTCCTTGTTTTCTGTATCTGCCATCTAACCATTCCCTTTCCCAGTGGCTCATCTTGAAAGCCTTCCCCTCGCTTGTTTCCTCTCTCCTGCTGTCTTCTAGAGCAGGGTCTAACTTTATTCTTCCTCTCCTCTGATAGGCAAAGACAGAAGAGCAGATCGCAGCCGAGGAGGCCTGGTATGAGACAGAGAAGGTGTGGCTGGTCCATAAGGATGGCTTCTCCCTGGGTGAGTCTTGGGAGGGGCAGGGGGGCACATGTCCAGGACTCTGGTCTCAGGGCTGGGCAGTGGTTATGCCTTCTGGGTCTGGTGAGGGCTGGTGATACTGTGAGAAGGAGGTCAGGACCATGGAAGGTTCAAGTAGGGCAACAAAGGCTTCCTAGGCCCACAAACAGCTGTCTGTCCCTCCCCTGCAGCCAGTCAGCTCAAATCCGAGGAGCTCAGCTTACCTGAGGGGAAGGTGCGCGTGAAGCTGGACCACGATGGAGCCATCCTGGATGTGGATGAGGATGACGTGGAGAAGGTATGCAGGGGACAGGGCAAGGGCACAGGAGTGGGCTGGGCGTGGCAGGCCTGTCCTCTCTGATGAAGATAGGTTCTGCTTCTTCAATGTGGCCTGCCTATCCTGTCACACAGGCAAATGCTCCCTCCTGCGACCGTCTAGATGATCTGGCCTCGCTGGTATACCTCAACGAGTCCAGCGTCCTGCACACACTGCGCCAGCGCTATGGTGGTAGCCTGCTGCACACATATGCAGGCCCCAGCCTGCTCGTCCTCAGCCCTCGTGGGGCCCCTGCTGTGTACTCTGAGAAGGTGCAGCACCCGCGAGTCTACCAGGCCCACCTCCCACCCTACCTGCCCTGGCTCTCCGCTCTTCCCCTTTGACATCCCACTGGGCTCCTGTCCACCCTCACAGTTGACCTTGGGAGAAGCATCATTTTGAGGGATGGGAGGACAGAAGGACCTCCCTGTAACATTTAATGGAGTCCAGAACTTGGCTAATATCTGCATCTCTATGCACGGCCTTAGCTTCAGAATCCCTGGGCACCACTGGAGTGAAAATCCAGAAAGATGTGGGCCTTGGGGGTGAGGGTGTCTGGCTAGGACCAGCTAAGAGGCTACCCTTCCCCCCATCACTCTCCTGCCCAAGGTGATGCACATGTTCAAGGGGTGTCGGCGAGAGGACATGGCACCCCACATCTATGCCGTGGCCCAGACCGCATACAGGGCAATGCTGATGAGCCGTCAGGACCAGTCCATCATCCTCCTGGGCAGCAGTGGCAGTGGCAAGACCACCAGCTGCCAGCATCTAGTGCAGTACCTGGCTACCATCGCAGGCACCAGTGGGAACAAGGTGTTCTCTGGTGAGGCAGGGACAACTAACTGGGAAAGCTAAGAATGGGATGAGATGGGGGTGGGGAGGGAGGACCCTCCTAGGTGCCAACTCCTTTTCTCTTTGGCTTCTCTACTTTCTGTCCCTTCAAAACCACTCTGTCCCTGGGCAGTTCTGATCTGAGTGGCCCCAAGGCTTCATGCCTCTGGATCCCATGACTGAGGGTGAGCTGCCCCTTGCTTTCCTGATGTCCCCTTGGGCTTGTATTCTGCAGTGGACAAGTGGCAGGCTCTGTACACCCTCCTGGAAGCCTTTGGAAACAGCCCCACCATCATAAATGGCAATGCCACTCGCTTCTCCCAGATCCTCTCCCTGGACTTTGACCAAGCTGGCCAGATGGCCTCAGCCTCCATTCAGGTGAGGGGCACTGCCCAGGCCCCAGGATGGTGGGAGTTGGGCCACTTGGTTTCATGCCCTAGAAACTAGCCTTCCTGTACCTCACTTTACTGGGATTCTGCCCTGACACAAGGGACTTGGCACATACAGGGCTGGCAAGCGTCACCACTCTGCCGTCAGTGCCTCCCACTCCAGATGGGGCCCAGCTCAGCCTCCTGCCCAGCTCCCTTCTCCCTTCTAACCCTGAGGTTGTCCCTACCCTACTGTACCCAGCCTCATGCCCACTTTCTGAAGTCTGTACTTAGGGCTTCTCTCAGGTGCTTTCCCCGCTAGGAGACTAGCTTGTCAGTACAGCAGGGCCTGGCTACCACTGACACCCTCCCAGGGTGAATATCTCACCACAACCTTCCATCTTCAGAAGGCTGGTCCTGGGGGCTGGGCAGGGTGGGGGTAGGGGGGGTTGGGGCTAGGCCTTTCTTCTTCCCCCTGGTTTTGGTTCTGTCCTCTGTTTGACCCCAGGGGGATCTGGCCTCTGATTGAACACCTTGAGAATCAGATGCAGCTGCTTATTCCTAAGCCTGGAGGGCCACAATCTGGTTCCGTCTGGTGTGGGGTGGGAGAAACAGCTTGGCACTACCGGTCTTCCCCACATCTCCATGCTCTGCCACAGACGATGCTTCTAGAGAAGCTGCGTGTGGCTCGGCGCCCGGCCAATGAGGCCACATTCAACATCTTCTACTACTTGCTGGCCTGTGGGGATGGCACCCTCAGGTGAGATGGGACAGAGGGCACACAGAGGGTGCTTGGACTCTGGCTCACTGACTAGGTTTTTGGACCTTACTTTATCCTGTGCCACTGGTTTATTGAACGCCTGCTATGTGCTAGGCCCTGAGCTAGGCCTTGAGGACAGTGAGAGGGATGAGACAGGCTTTGTCAGAAACTCCCTGGTCCTGGGAGCCCTGCTATATGAGAGGGGTACAGCTGACCCTTCCATGTCCCAGGGCCTAGCTAGGGTTTCTGTCGCCCATGAAGCCAGGACTGGAGAGGAAAGTGCACTGCGATGCAGGTGGCTGAGGCCTCGGCCAGATGGAGCCAAGCTGGTATTTGAGTCCACCCTGGGGCCAAAAACCCGTGTCTTCTGTGTCTTCCACGTCCGCCCTCTCTGCCCTGTGTTGGCTACCTCTGCCCATTCTTCCCTTCAGACCATCAGACTTGCTGTCTGTGTTCGCACAGTTCAAAAGGAGTACATGTAAGGCTGAGCCAGCAGTCCCAGGCCATCGTCCTCAGCCTTTCTTGTAACTGAGGGCACAGTCTCTGGCCTGGTAGGACTTACCCTTTAGGCAGGTTCCCTACTCCCTTCCAGGGGTCTGGCTGCACCCTCTCACCAGGGCATCTCTGTTGACCTGTCCTGGGGAGGCTGGTGCTCTGACCAGTTAGGAAAGGTGGTAGCACAGCCAGTCAGGGAAGATGGGCATCTGGAAGCTGAGGCTAGCTGTCTCTGCACTGGGAGGGAGATGGCCTGGGCGTGGGGACCATACACTATGCTGATGCCTCATTTGTACCCCTAGGACAGAACTCCACTTGAACCACTTGGCAGAGAACAATGTGTTTGGGATTATGCCATTGGCCAAGGTGAGAGGCCTGGGTCGGCAGCTTCGGGTCTTGGGAGTGGGGGAAGCCTCCATTGGCTTGTGGTGCCCTGTGAAACTATCAGGAGCCCAGCCAGAGCGGGGTGATTGTGCCCAAGCATGGCCCTCCCTGAGTCCAACAGCATGGGGTATGCCAGGAGGGACAGCCCCCTCTGAGGTCCACTGCCAGTGTGCCCATCTTTCTCTGCAGCCTGAGGAGAAGCAGAAAGCAGCTCAGCAGTTTAGTAAGCTACAGACAGCCATGAAGGTGCTGGGTATCTCCGCTGATGAGCAGAAGGCCTGCTGGCTCATCCTGGCTGCCATCTACCACCTGGGGGCTGCAGGAGCCACCAAAGGTAACCTGCAAGGGGTTCCAACAGGCTGGCTTGATGCCCTTGAGACCTTGTAGGGACCCTGCCCACACCCCACTGCCCAGCACAGACCCAGATGTTCAGACATACCACACCTTTGCCTGTGCCTCTTCTCAGTCCCCCACCTCAGAGCAGAGAGCCGAGAAGTATCTCTGCCAGTGATGGCCTGAGGCCTGGACTGAGCTGACCTTGACTGGGGGCACCCTGTGGAGCAGGGAGAGGGTTCGGAGGCTGAGGGTAGGGGAGGACACGGACTCGGAGCAGTGCCCAGGAATAACTCTGCTTCTTGTTCCCTTCCTGGCAGAGACCCCCGAGGAGCAAGCGGGTAACTCATCTCAGTCCCCACCTTGGGTGTAGGGGCCGCCTTGCCCAGCCTTGGTGCTTTCTCTGGGCTCTCTCTGGGGCTGGGCTTATTCTGCCATAGCACAGGGGACTGGTCTAGGTCTCCCTGGGTCAAGCCCCAGGGTTGAGGGTAGAAGGGGAGCCTGCTGGCTGTGAGTCTCCGAGTCCTAGGAATAACTGCTTCTCTGTCCTGTTCTGCAGCCAGATCCTGGACCCTCTCAGGAAGCCCTCCAGGGGGCTCAGGTGGGGTGGGGTGGGCATGCTTCCTGGGGCTACCAAGGCCAGCCGTCCCCATCTTCTCTCCTTCCCTCCAATGATCCCGTGGCTATGTCTCTCCCACTAGGGGGCAGCAGTAACAAGCAGGCTGCCGCTTCCACTGCGCTTCGGGCTTGAGTTCTGTTACCCTCCTCTGAGATTATACTGAGCAATTGGCAGCAATTGGCAATTTGAGCACCTCTTTGCCCCTTTCCCCTCCATTTTTGGGAAAGGAGATGCTTGTGCTGAGTGGCACTTTGTGCTTTGTCTTTGTCTCCTGTGCGATGTGAAGGCCCGAGCTCTTCAGGAGCAGTGCTGGCGCTGGTGGGTGCATGCAGGACCAGGGGCAGGCGTCAGGCCCCTGTGGCCCCAGCAGGTGGCACCCCTACCAAAGAGGACCCGAGCTCTGGGTTAAAGAAGTCTGCAGACTGAGTAGGAGGATGGACAGACAAGTGTGTGGCTGTGTCTTGAGGGAAGGTTCTTTACTCTGAGGAGGAGACAAGCCCAGGTTTCCTTTAACTCCACCCAGCTCTGACTGCAGGTGGAGAACTCTGGGCACGCCCACACCTCATTGTTGAGCAGTGTCTGAAGCTCTTCAGAGCTTCCAGGGCCACAGGGGTGGGTATAATGTGTGTCTCTTTCTGTGTGTGTCAGCCTGATCACACCCACAGACACTCCCTTGAGACTGCGAGTGTGTGAGGGTGTGTGTTCCCCAGCCTAGATATTTTTTGCCTGCTCATCCTCATAAGTCCCTACCCCCCACTGGTCCCTTCCCATGAGCCTGGCGGGCTCAGTTGATGACTGTTTGCTAACACACTGTTTTTCTTTGCATGCTGCATGCTGGTCCTTTGCCTTACAGAAGCTGCTGAAGGTAAAACCTTGTTTCTTGTTAGCTTTTCCTAATTGCTGTGATTAGACACATGTTGGCTGAGGCTCATATGTCTGTGTGGGCTGTTCCTTTCCCCTGTGGTTTTTTTGCCTCCTCACTGTTGGGCCATTTGTGGTCTCCCCTGGCAGATGCCTGGGGCAAGAGGGAGGTTCTAATGCTTCCAGAGAAGAGGGAGGCACTGATACTTTCTCAGGATAGATTGGTGCTTATATTCATCACAGGTGGGCTGGCTTATCCTCTGACTTTGTCCTTCCCCAAGTTGGGCCCCCTGGAGCCAAGCCCTCCGTAAGGGATCTTCCCAGCTGGCTTTCTGCCCTCTGGCGGCAGTATGTGGAGTTACCTCCTCTTTTAGGGCCTGCTTATTCCTTCCTTTCCCCAGAGACACAGAAGTGCTGGTAGCTACTGGCTGTCCCTGTCCTGCCTGAAACCCATCTGGTGTCGTCAGGCCTGGTTTTTTCCTCCAGAAGATACTCACTTCCCAGTCCCGTGGGGAGGAATGCATAGTGGTCATCATCTGGCCTAGGGAGAAAGGCCCAAGATGCCAGATCCTTTTTTCCACCCCACAGCAGGGCGTAAGCAGTTTGCTCGCCATGAATGGGCCCAGAAGGCTGCGTACTTGCTGGGCTGCAGCCTGGAGGAGCTATCCTCAGCCATCTTCAAGCACCAGCACAAGGGTAGTACCTTGCAGCGGTCCACCTCCTTCCGCCAGGGACCTGAGGAGAGCAGCTTGGGAGATGGCACAGGTACCTGACACTTAGCCCGCCAGCAGGTGGATGTGAGTAGGAGGTCTCATCCACAGCTTGCTGATATTGCTGGGGGTGGAGGGGATTGCTGGAGTGAAGAGATGCCTCCATCGGTGGGAGAGGCCAAGCCCCAGAGCCCCAAGCTGGGTAGGGAACATACCCACGTGGGGAGCCCCAGGGAGTGGGAGATATAGCTGATCCTCTTGACCCACAGGTCCCAAACTGAGTGCACTGGAGTGCTTAGAGGGCATGGCATCTGGCCTCTACAGTGAGCTCTTCACCCTTCTGGTCTCCTTGGTGAACAGGTGAGTGCTAGGCAGGACACAGGGCCTCCTTGCTTCTTGCTTTGGCAAAGGTGAAGTTGATGCCTTTGCACCTGACTGAGGCAGAGCCGTCTTCCACCAGCAGAGGGCTCACTGTCCCGTGGGCCATGAGCAAAGCAAGGCTAATCCTTCTCACCAGAGCCCTGGGCATCTGGGTAGGGATGGGGACCTGGCTTGGGGGAGGGAGGACCTGACTGGTGCCAGGGGCAGACCAGAGGACTACTGTTCGGCATTTCCCTGGCCAACTCTGACTTAAGCTCTTGCTGCAAAGGGCTCTCAAGTCCAGCCAGCACTCACTCTGCTCCATGATGATTGTGGACACTCCGGGGTTCCAGAACCCTGAGCAGGGTGGATCAGCCCGTGGAGCCTCCTTTGAAGAGCTGTGCCACAACTACGTCCAGGACCGGCTACAGAGGCTCTTCCATGAACGTACCTTTGTGCAGGAGTTGGAAAGATACAAGGAGGTAAGGGGATAGCAGCCTCACTTTCTGGCCTCAGCACTCTAGAGAGAGTGCACATGGAGGTGGAAGGTACCACCTTTCCTGCCCTTTACTCCTTTGTTTGTGTCCTCCTGTGCTTTTTGGAATGGAGGTCATTTTCCTACCCCCTCTTTCTGGCCTTTAGCTTTGGCTACTTTCTTATTCTGTGGAGCATTTGCTCTCTAAGAAGCTAAAGGTGTGTTTGGGGTCCCTGGGATGCCTTCACCCTCCTTCAAGGCCCACTCCGGCTGTGTGAATTGCCACAGTGTAGTTCCCTGCCTCCAAGTGTGTCTGGGCCTGGCCTTCCCTGTTTCCCTTTCCTGATGTGAGGATGGCGGTGAATCATTTAGTGCCCCTCCAGACAAGGGTATCCCGGATGGAACAAGATCTGGAATCATACCTCATATGGAGGTGAATTGTATGAATTGGGGAGGATATTTATTTTGGATGAGAGAAGATTCAGGAGGAAAATGACAGTTGTCTTCAAGTGTTTCAAGGATGATTGTGTGAAATTGAGAGTAGGCTTCTCCTGCATTGCCTAATCAACTGATGCGAAAAACAGGAGAATGTGACTTTGGCATAGTGTAAAAAGAGGTTCTGAGAATTTTAGCTGTCAAAAAATATAGGTGTGTTGCCTTGGGAGGTAGTGAGCAGTTTGTCATTTGGGAGATTGGCCTTGCAGACCCCAGAGTCCCTTCCCAGGCTACTCATAGGGGTGTACCCCCATACATGGCCCCCACACTCAGTATTGCACTGTCTTCTTTCCCAGGAGAACATCGAGCTGGCGTTTGATGACTTGGAGCCAACCACGGATGACTCTGTGGCCACTGTAGACCAGGCCCCCCATCAGGCCCTGGTAGGCTTTCCAGTGGGGGTCTGGGCTAGCTTTCTCTCATTTCCCACCTCTCTCCCTCTGGTTGAGCCCTTCCCATCTGAGCTGCTATTGGGGGAGCCACTGCAAAGTGAGGGAAGGCCCAACAACCATGCCCAGATACCATACACTTTGGTGCTTCCCTAGAGCACTTAGACAGTCTTGCCAGGAAGGTGGCACTTTCTTCTGCCCTGGTGCAATGGGAGCCATAGCCCACCTGTGTCCTATGGAGGCAGGAAGGTGTACCTCTTTCCTTACCAGCTGAGGCTGAATCCTCATCCCATGACTGGCTGAGCCTCCACTGTATCTTGTGTGAGAGCGTGGACCCCAGGGACATAGTCATTCCTTCCCATTGTCCCCAAGAAGATGACTGATGCAGCCTAGCAGGGCCCCACTCAAACAGGGAACAGTGCCAAGCTCTAAGACCCTTTCTGGGTGCTGTCATGGATGTGAGCTCTTGACTCTCAACCTTGTGGGTGGCCACCATCACCTTTGTGCCAGTGTCTTGGGCACCTTGGTGCTTGATGGGGGACTGGCTGATCTGATGAGCACTTGGCATTTGGTGATTGTCTTCCATTAGGGAAATTGTATAAGGTGCTTTAGTGGCGAGCCAGCATTTTTGCTAGGCTGCTGATATCCTGCCTGTGCTTTTATTCCTGCCCCTGCTCCCTGCAATAAGGCCATGCTTGGCTAGCACAAGTGGTGAGCCCCAGGGAAAGCAAGTATTCCTCTGGGGACAAATGCTTAAAGTGCCCAAGTACCGAGTCTCCCCAGGGAAGTTGGGTTTTCTTTTCCTGCCACCTGGACTCACTTGAGAGCCTTTGCCATTCTCAAGAGACAAGGGAAGTCAGCACATGTGACTTGTGAGCAGCAGTGGGTCAGACAGTGTGTTTGGATGGGGCTTGGCCATCCTTTCCCCCCTGCATTCTCTCCTCTCTGAGTGGCCTCGTCTCTGTAGCCCAGAGCAACAGAGCAAGACTCTGCCAGAGAGAGAGAGAGAGAGGAGATCAGAATTCTCTATTTCCACCTTCTCTTGAAAAACCCAGAGGACTTATCAACACTAGGCCAGTGTTAGTGGCAGTTGTCCCTGTCAGATGGAAACATTTGCTCTCTAGGTTGCCCAGTCTCTACCCACTTTGGTTGCCACATCCATTAAGTCTCCTGTCTTACACTCTTGGCCCTCAAGTTTATACCCTGCAATGATCCCACCTGCAGCGATCTGAGCCCTCTGTGGGCTCTCCCCTCTCGGGGACCAGGGTTAACTCCATAGCCATCACTTACTGAGAGCTTCCCTTGGCCCAGGCACTGTGCTCAAGACCCTAAAGACTCCCATTTAATCTGCCATGGAGTGGGAGCATAACCTCTGGTGACCTCTGAGGGGTGAGGGTGAAGGAGAGCCCTGGGTAAGGTTAATAGAAGCCTTCAGTCTTTGGTGATTTTGGACATGAGTCCTAAGCATCGCATTTTGCTGTGGGCTTCTCTGATCTCTCTCCGGGCCCCTCTCGGCCCTTGCTGCCCACCTCCCCCCTGCATCAGTGACCAGCGGAGCTGCAGCGTGTGTGCACTTGTGTAGCATGTCTATAGTGTACAGGTAGGGCCAGGATGCCTGGCTCCTTTCCCTGCTCTGTGTGACAAGGTGGGGCTGCTTTCCTTCTCCACAGGTCCGCTCGCTGGCCCGAGCCGACGAGGCAAGGGGCCTGCTGTGGCTATTGGAAGAAGAGGCTCTGGTGCCAGGGGCCACTGAGGACACCCTCCTAGAGCGCCTTTTTTCCTATTATGGGCCCCAAGAGGGTGACAAGAAAGGTAGGTGGCATCCCTGGAGCTTGCTGACCAAAAGACCCACTTATAGGGTCTAGGCGGCACCACCTAGGGACTCAGTTGTTCCCCAGGCTCTGTGTCTGGGCTGACAATCTGAACCTTGCTGTTCCCACTCTCAGGCCAAAGCCCCCTTCTGCGCAGCAGCAAACCACACCACTTTTTCCTGGGCCACAGCCATGGCACCAACTGGGTAGAGTACAGCATGGCCGGCTGGCTGAGCTACACCAAGCAGAACCCAGCCACCCAGAGTGCCCCCCGGCTCCTGCAGGACTCCCAAAAGTAAGAACCATTCACTGTGCCCCTGTCTGATCCCCAGAACTGTTTTGGGCTCCATTCCCCTGAAGATGCCACAGAGGCAGCCAGGCCAATTGGGCTTGGCAGGTGGAAGTGGCCTCCTGAAGTAAAGGTAGGAGACAGACATGGCTGAAGAACATTTAGTTTTAAATTCGAATAACACCCTTACATTCTTCAAAGAAGGAGCAGTCTTAGAGGCCCCTCAGTCATAAAAGCTCTGTCATCCATCCACTTTTTCAGTAGATGATCAGTAGGCACCTACTCTCTGACAGAGGCTTCTAGGTGCTTGGCAGATAGCAATGAACAGAATAAAAATCCCTGCCCTTGTAGAATTTACATTCTCATAGGGGGACAGGAATAAGGAACAGTCTATGTAATAAGTAAATTATAGAGCTTGTTAGAAGATGTTGAACTTGCTGGGTGTGGTGGCACATGCCTGTAGTCCCAGCTACTCAGGAGGCTAAGACAGGAGGATTGCTTGAGTCTAGGAGTTCTATGCTGTTGTGTATTATGCCAATCAGGTGTCCTCACTAAGTTCGGCACCAATATGGTGACCTCCCAGGAGCAGAGGGCCACCAGTTTGCCTAACGAGGGGCAAACTGGCCCAGGTTGGAAACGGAGGAGGTCAGAGCTCCCATGCTCATCAGTAGTGGGATTGAGCCTGTGAATAGCCACTGCAAACTCTAGCCTGGGCAACATAGTGAGACCCTGTCTCTTAAAAAAAAATTAAAAGAAGAAGATGTTGAACTCTAATCTCTCCTGCCACATTGGAAACCCTTTTTGTACCTTTGCCTTCTATGAAGAGGGAGATGAGTAGATTGCCCCGCTCTGTCCAATCCTGCTTACCCCTTGGCTTCTGCTCACCTCTGGCTTTTCACTTCTTCGAAAATTTCTCTAAAGTTTCTCTATAGGGTTTGAGCATGCAGCCCAGATAACCCAGGCCCCTGGCCATGGCCATGTGGGGGTTGTTTGGAGCCCTGGCAGTTGGGAGGAGGAAAAGCCTCTACTGTTCAATTAATGTGATTCCTTGCCTTCTCACCTCTGGCAGAAAAATCATCAGCAACCTGTTTCTGGGCCGGGCAGGCAGTGCCACGGTGCTCTCGGGCTCCATCGCAGGCCTGGAGGGCGGCTCACAGCTGGCACTGCGCCGGGCCACCAGCATGAGGAAGACCTTTACCACAGGCATGGCAGCTGTCAAGAAGAAGTCACTGTGCATCCAGATTAAGCTGCAGGTGGTGAGTGTGCCAGCCCAGGCCCTGGGGCTCTTTCTTACCCCTGGCCAATAGGCCTGGGTGTTTGGGCGTGCTGAGGTCAGCCAGTGCCCTGGGTAGATGGGAGGGGCCTTCTTTTCAGTGCTGCTGCCTCTCAGTGGCCACTGGGGTCTGGAGAGGGCACAATTGTCCAGGTTTAGCATGTCCTGGCTGGTGCTGGGATGCCTGCTATCCTGTGAGTGGAGGTGCTGGCACCAGTCCCTGCTCTCCTGGACACGACCATCAGAGCCCACTGAGAGTGGTCCCTTTCCTTTGGCAGGATGCCCTCATTGACACCATCAAGAAGTCTAAGCTGCATTTTGTACACTGCTTTTTGCCTGTGGCTGAGGGCTGGGCCGGGGAGCCCCGTTCTGCCTCCTCCCGCCGAGTTAGCAGCAGCAGTGAGCTGGACCTGCCCTCGGGAGACCACTGCGAAGCTGGGCTCCTGCAGCTGGATGTGCCCCTACTTCGTGCCCAGCTCCGTGGCTCTCGCCTGCTAGATGCCTTGCGCATGTACCGCCAAGGTGGGGCCTCCTTCCCCCTCACCCTTGGCTCTCTTTTCTAGAACTAGCCCTGCCCACCTCCCAAATGGGCCTATAGGCTGAAGGGTTGCTACTCTCCACCCGTCTCAGGACAGCCCTGTTTCTTTCCTATTTTCTGCTCTGGAGCCTCCTAGGTGTTCTCTCTCTCTCTCTCTCCTTCTTGTTTTGAGACAGAGTCTTGTTCTGTTGCCCTGGATAGAGTGCCGTGGCATCATAGCTCACAGCAACCTCAAACTCTTGGACCTGAGCAACCCTCTTGCCTCAGCCTCTCAAGTAGTTGGGACTACAGGCAGTCATGACCATGCCTGGTTAGTTTTTCTATTTTTGATAGAAACAGGATCTCACTCTTGCTCAGGCTGGTCTCAAACTCCTGAGCTCAAACAATCCACCTGCCTCGGCCTCCCAAATTTCTAGGATTACAGGTGTGAGTCACCATGCCCAGCTGGGGGCTTTCTCTTCTCATCTCTCCCAGACCACCTAGCAATAGTCAGGTCCACTCGAGGTATCCCCATAAGTGCTTATTTCTTTCTCAGTTTCTTTCCACCCTGCAGCCTCCCCTCATCCTCCTCTCCCTTCTAGGCTCAAGTTCTCTTCTCCCCCCTCCCCTCCTTGCCTCACATACCCTGTTGTTTGTCCAGGCGCCGTCCTTCTCCATGTCCCTAATTTAGACAGGTCCACTCTGCCCATAGCAGCAGACACAGTGCCCTTTTGGAGCCTCCTGCCCAGTAGGAATGAGGTGATAGATTTTTCTGAAGTACTTCAATTCCCAAGAAAGGTCAGACAACCCCTTTTTAAGGGCCTATGTAGAGGAGAGGGTGGGTAGCATGACAGTAATGGTAGTTTTTTGAGTCCTTTAGCGCATTTACTGCATGCCAGACACTATTCTAGACTCTTCTCACACATTAAGTCATTTACTCCTCACATCAACCTCATGAGGTGGGCACTACTGTTGTCCCCAGATAAGGAGACCGAGGCTCAGAGATTTAAGTAGCCTGCCCAAGGTCGCACAGCTTGTGAGTAGCAGAATAATATGTGACCTAGGCAGGCTGCCTCCAGAATCATGCCTCTCAAATAAGATTTGGTTTGCCTGAGAGGTTATGAGTCACTGGGTTTCTGCTGCTTTTTTCCTTGGTTAGATGAGTGGTCAGGGTCCCATCCACCCACAGCCAGGCCCCCTCAAGGTATCCCCATGGGCATCAGTCACTTTTCCTTAGCAGTCAAAGCCAGGAAACGGGCTCCCTGCCCTGCTCTAAATAAATCATCGATCTGTCCCCACGTCTTGATATGGAGTTGGTGTTTATTATTTCAAAACCAGATTGTTACCGCTCTGAACCAAAATCAATGTGCTTTACTCAAACAAGCAGATCGATGAGGCAGCAGCAGCAGGTCCCCCTTCCCTCACCCGGCCCCCAGCCACCGACGATAGCACTGATGATTAATTAAGATGCCAGGCGTCCGGACCTGCTATCCTGGCCCATCAATTTAATTGCAATTCAGATACAATCAATAGCTCACTTTGTCTTGGCCCCTCAGCAGCCCCCGCCTCCTGTTTCAATTATCAGGCACATGCATCAGCCTCATCTCCCAGTTGGAGGGATTCCCAGAGCTGGCTGCCCTGGTGGTGCTATGAAGCGAGCCCCCAGCTGGCTGTCAGGAGCCCAAGTTTAGAGTCTGGTCCTGCCCCTGCTGCAGCCTTTGTGACCTTGAACAAGCTAGTCACTCTGTCTCTCAGGCTTCAGTTTCCATATCTGAAAAATGAGTTGATCTGGTTTAAGACCCCTTACTGGTTTGAAATTCTATAATTCTGCAGGAGGGGATTTCTTGGTCCTCCAGTGGGGACTCTGGCGAAATTAGATTGACTCAGGGTCCCCTCCAACTGGACACCATTCTGACCTTGCTGCAAACCAGAAGCCATCCCATCCCTCCTCCCAACCTGAAGCCCAGAAACTCAAGGAAAGAGAATCTATAAATCTTTTTGGTCACTTGGCCTAGGGCTCAGGGTATGGCAGGGAGGGGAGCCCTTTCTCATATCCTGTTTCAGTGGGCACAGGAAAGGAAAGGAGCATTTTAGTGACTATCTACCAAGTGAGCTAGACTAGTTTCCTTTTTTGTTTATTTTTTTTTCCTTTTTTAAAAAAAGAAATAGATTTAGGGATAAAAGTTAATTTTTTGTTATTATTGAGGGGATGATTTGTATGGTGGTAGAGTCAGACCTTTTACCCAATTCTACCTGTTTTTCTCCTTCCATCTCCATGACTAACATGCAAGATAAATGTTAGGGTCCCCCTCCATAAAAATGAAGTCTGGGGTTCAAAGAGGTTGAGCGACTGGCCCAAGGTCACATGATCCTAAGAGGTAGGGTCAGGATTCCAATGCCCAACCCAGGCACTTTTCCTCTCTGCTACCTCCCGATGCCTTATTATTTTTCTTAAGTCTCTCTGGGTTGTCACAGAGTCATAGATTTGGAAGGCAAGAAGGCACCTTCTAGATCACCCAGATCCCCACAGTACTCCTTCCAGGTCAGCTGTCCCCCCCAATTTACAGAACTAGAAGACTAGGAATTTGATTTTTTCTTTTACTTTGAGACAGAGTCTTACTCTCTGTTACCCTGGGTACAGTGCTGTGGCATCATAGCTCACAGCAACCTCAAACTCAGGCTTGAGCAATCCTCTTGCCTCAGCCTCCCAAGTATCTGGGACTATGGGCACCACTGTACCTGGCTCATTTTTCTATTTTTTAGTAAAGTTGAGGTCTCACTCTTGCTCAGACTGGTCTCGAACTCCCAAACTCAAGCAATCTACCTGCCTCAGCCTCTAGGGTGCTAGGATTACAGACATGAGCCACCATGCCTGGCCTGGAATTTGATTTTTTCTGGAGGAATTCAATGCCTTTTTAAACCTGCCCATCTTCTGTAGAGCAGCCCTGATTATCTTCTTAGCCTCCTCCCTCTCAGTTCTCCTTTCTAGGCCTACCTTACCCATAGGCTCCCTGCTCCCAGCAGTTTCTTCCCCTTTGGGTTGACTCTCCACTGGCTACCCAGGCACCAGTGGCTGCTGGGGTATTCTGGGAGCAAGCAGAACAGGTGTTAACAGACCTGCCTATGGGCTGCTCTCTCTCTCCAGGTTACCCTGACCACATGGTGTTTTCCGAGTTCCGTCGCCGCTTTGACGTCCTGGCCCCACACCTGACCAAGAAACACGGGCGCAACTACATTGTGGTGGATGAAAGGCGGGTAGGTCTGGGTCCCCAAACTCCCAGCAGGCACCTCTTCCTCTGCTCAGACCCATCCAAACAGCTGTCCTTCCTTCCCCAGAGACAGTGGTTCGCCACTGCTCAGGCCTCTGGTTTAGGCTGGTCAGGGCCAGGATGGGCACCAAGCTGTAGCAGTGGAAAGATGGCAGCCTGGGGTATGGACTGTAGGAATTGGAGAAGAACCACCCTCTTTGGAGACTCAAGCTGGGGGTGTCTGCTCTCTAGTAAACCAAATGATTATCTAAGAGCTAGCAGGTCAGGGCCTCAGGTGGCAGAAGAGAACTAATGTTTTGGGTTACCCCACTGATAGTACCTGGGCCCCCAACCTTCACCTCCATGTCAGGAATTGATTCCTGAAGCAGAAAGCTGGCCAGAGCTGGGGCAAGCATCCTTCCTAGAATGAGGGTTGGTAGGCAAGAAAGACCTCCTTGGTGCTCGGGTGACCTCAAGACTGCTGGGCTCTTTGCCAGCCCAGGTTGGTGTATTTGTGGCTGCAGAAGGGATATCTCTCTGCCATTGTAGGTTAGATCCCCAGTGGCAGCTCCTCAGACAGCCGAAGTGCCTTGAGCAGAGGAACCTTCATTGACTGTGCTCAGGCCTCGGGCACCCAGCCTGACTCTAAAGGCATCTCAGACCTTAGGAGAGCTTCCCTAAAAGGGGGAGCCCTGCATCACAGGGCAGGAAGCTCCACAGCGATGCCCAGCCTTGTCTGTGTGTGCCCCTCCCCTTGCCCCAGACCCACATTATGGAGCCCTTAAAGACTTTTCTCTTCCCAGGCCTGCCAGGGTGTTGGGTGACCCTGGTGTTGTAGAGGTAGCTGACCATATTGTTCCCTCTTCTCATGGCCCTCAACCTCCACTCCAGCTTCCCACTCACAGCTACATTAGCACCTCCTTATCCATGGAAAGCTCCACCTCTGACATCCAGACCATAGCCTCCTGCCTTTGGGTCTCACTTCTTGCTTCCTCTTGGGACACCTGCTGACTCCCATCAGGACCTCGTTCTGGACCCCACTCCATTTTCTCTACTCTGTCGGGTCCCTCCTGACTTTACTTCCTTTTTTGCATAGCCTTGGTGCCTCAGTCCACCCTGCCATCCACCTTCATCCCTCACCCCTCCTAAGCTTCCTACAACACCTGCCCTGTCACCACTCCCTCCTTCCTTCAAAAGGCCTTTGGGTTCCCAAGAGTGGTGGGAGAAAATTATACAACTGGGGTGGTGCCTGTGGCTCAAAGGAGTAGGGCACCGGCCCCATATGCTGGAGGTTGTGGGTTCAAACCCAGCCCCAGCCAAAAACTAAAAAAAAAAAAAGAAAGAAAAAGAAAATAAAAGAAAATTATACAACTGTGCGGACTTGAATTCCCGCAGGTTCGTGGTCTTCAGCCATACCTGGGCCCTTGGGGTGGCCAGCAAGTCTTCCAAGTGTCCCTCCTTACCTTGCCCTGATTCCAGGCCCGTACCTGCTGTTCTATTCACTATCCTCAAATCCTCCTGACCCCACCTTCCCAGATGACCTTGCCTCCAAGCTTTAATGAAATCAAGGCTCCACCTTCTTTTTCTGCCTTTTTCAAACTTCTCTTCTTGTGCCTCCTTACCCCAGCCCCTACATGGTAGGAGAGGATACTTCTTATCCAATCCTGTCCTCCTAGGCTTTGGTCTCCCCAGATGACTGTTCCATTAATACTAACTCTTTCTTATTCCTTCCGTTTCTTCTCTCCCAGCTCTTTTCTCTCAGTGAAGAAATATTCTGCAGACATTGCTCTCTGACGGGAGCCTCCTGTCGTCCCTCTCTGGACCACCCACTGTCTCTTACCTGCCCTATATTGTTGATAACTTACTTTCTTCCTGCCACCCCCACCCTGGCCACCATGCACCTGCACCCCTTGGTGCCTGGTCCGGCCCACTCTCTGCCACCCTAGGACTGGCCTTTTCTCCTCTTGCCTTCCACAGCTCCAGAGCCAATGGGCACTTTTCTATTCTTCTGTTACTTGAATTCTTAGCAATTTACAACTTTTTTTTTTTTTTTTGAGACAGAGTCTCATTTTGTCACCTTTAGTAGAGTGCTATGGTGTCATAGCTCACAGCAATCTCAAACTCTTGGGTTCAAACAATCCTCTTGCCTCAGCCTCCCAAGTAGCTGGGATTAGAGGCACCTGCCACAATGCCTGGTTATTTATTTATTTTTTGTTTTTGAAACAGAGCCTCAAGCTGTCACCCTGGATAGAGTGCTGTGGCATCACAGCTCACAGCAACCTCCAATTCCTGGGCTCAAACGAGTCTCCTGCCTCCGCCTCCCAAGCCGCTGGGACTATAGGCGCCCGCCAACATGCCTGGCCATTTTTTTTGGTTGCAGCTGTCCTTGTCAGGTGGGCCCGGACTGGATTCAAACCCACCAACTCAGGTGTATGTGGCTGGCGCCTTAGCCTGCTGAGCCACAGGCGCCAGGCCAATGCCTGGTTATTTTTAGAGACAAAGTCTCGCTCTTTCTCAGGCTGGTCTCGAACTTGTGAGCTCAGGCAATCCACCTGCCTAGGCCTCCCAAGTGCTGGGATTACAGGCATGAGCCACAGTTCCTGGCCCTTAGCAGTATGCAGCCTTGTTGATGACTGTTCTCTTTGACATGTTCTCTGCTCGGCTTCTTGGCTGCTGCTCCTGCTTTTCCCCTGTCTCTATTCTCACACCCTCCAGGCTTTTCTTTTCCCACTTGCCTCTTAAGTAAAGGTCGGTCTCTTCCTAAGACACTCTCTCTCTTTGAATGTGTATGTTTTCTCTTCTGTGCCCTCTTCCTGGACAACCTCATCCACACCCATCACTTCAATTACCGCATATACATCGATGACTTTCAAATCAATACCTCTAGCTCAGGCCTCTCTCCTGAGCTCCCGACACACATTTTTATCTGGCTGTCTTCTGGACTTCTCCCTCTATACCTTGTAGCATCTCAGATTCAGCGTATTCAGACCAAATTCATCTTGTCTCCTCCCAAACCTAGTCTTTCTCATATATCCCTTACCGTGGGGAATTGCACAATTGTTCAGTTACTTGAGTCAAAAGCCTCAGCAGCCCTACACTCCTTTTTCTTATGTGCCCCCCACATCCAGCAATCTCCTTTATACCTCCTGTATACATACCCCCCTGTGGATTGCTGCCCTGTGTGTGCAGGGGTGTCTCCATCCCTCCTCCACCCATTTGCCAGCAGGATCTCTGCAGAACACAGGTCTGATCACATCCCTCCCTGAGAAAACCCTTCAGGGGCTCCTAAAACCTGCAGGGCTCTGTACACTCTGGCTCCTGCCCACCTCTTTTTTGCACCTGAGCCCCCTACCCAGTTCTAGTGAACTGCTTGGAGTTCAATGCCTTTGCTGTCTGTTCTCCCAGGCCTTTGCTGGGGCAGGTTCCTCTGCCTGAATTGTCCTCTCCCTGCTTTGTGTAGCTGATTCTTACCTGTGTAGAAATGCTCAGTATAAACAGCCCCCAGGGTGCTCTGTGCAGCCCCCTTGTCTGAGGTAGATGCCTGCTCCTTTGTGGACTCACTTGTCTTGCTCTCCAACAAGATGGTTTGTTCCTCCTGTAGTCATCTGTGTCCCCAGAGCTCAACTCCGTGCTTGACACTGTGGAATAAATACTGGACTATCAAGGAGGGCAGGAAAGGGCCGAGTGCCCGGATGAGGTCCTGCGTGGTGGGCGGGCTGCCTGACAGAGGCCTTTCCCCACAGGCGGTGGAGGAACTGCTGGAATCCTTGGACCTGGAAAAGAGCAGCTGCTGCATGGGGCTGAGCCGGGTGAGTTGCCCACAGCAGGGCGGCTGGCCCTGCCCTTCTGTGCCTCCCTGTCAGCCAGACATGGGAAGTCTCCTGCTGCCTCTTTGCAGTCCTACCCCCAGCCCCACCACTCCCAGCCTCTCAGAGGCTGCCCCTCTTCTCAGCTGCCCCCTTCAGGGCCAGGGGCCAAGGAGGTTGATGTTTCAGATGCAGCAAATTTAACTTTCTCTCCCTCTGCATCACTGGCACTTCAGTGATAGCAGGAGAGAGTGGGTTGAACCAGGTCCTGGTGAGGGCAGCAAGGGACACAGAAAGGCCCAGAGAGGGGTAGACCAGGAGAACCAGCCAGGTGGCAGGCAGAACCCCTGGAGAGTTGACAAGGACACCAGGGCCCCAGGAGGGCAAGCAGGACATGTGAGGCCATGCTGCTGCCACCTGCCCACAGGCCAGATTCCTTACCTGAACTATACATAAAAGGCAGCCCCGCCTGCCCCTGGGTGCCAGTCTGCCACACATCAGTCCACACCAAAGGGTCAGCTAGGCAGGGAGCCCTGCACACCCCTCTTTCCTGAGCCTGGGGGGCTTGGACAGGCGGCATTTGCATATGTGCTATAATGGCTGGGGTGGAGGGGAGGGTATTGGGGAGCCAGAGAGAAGGCTCTGGACCTGTCCAAATGTCAGCAGAGAGGGAAGGAACTGTAAGGTGAAAGGAGGTGCTTGACAAAAGGCTTGAGTCTTACTTGTGCGCTGTTCTGTGTCTTTCTCTACATGTTGAATCATTTTCTTGGTCTCTCCTGCCCGCTGCCTCACTATGAATCCCTTTCTCTCACTGTATCTTTGTGTCTGCTGGCCCTGGTTTTCCCTTTTCCTTTTGGCCCTAGCAGTCCTTGCTGGTCTCCGGTTTTGTGTTTTTCTGTTTCTTTCCTTGTTGTGGGTCTTTTGTGGTCCCATCCTCTTTGTGTCATTTTCTGGTTTGGGTCTCTGCATTGTCTGCCTCTGTGTTTGGTTCACCTCCTTTCTTTCTGTTCCCTCTCCCAGCTTTTGTAAGCTCAGGGGCTGCCAGCTGAGCCTCCTCTCTGGGGCAGTCAGGGATTTGCTTCAGCCCCAGGCTCTCTCCTTGGGTTCGCTCACACCGGGCCTCCCCACCACTCCCGCCTCTCTAACAGACTGAGCTGATGCTGGCTGACACTGTGAGTGGTACCTCCTTCAGCCGATTCCTGGTCCCCGGGTCTGTCTTCCCAGCTGCTGTCTCAGACCCTCTGCCACCCTCTGCCAGGTGTCCCGTTGAGGCAGGACAGCTAGGGGAACACTGGGTGTTTGGTCACATCTGCTTTGGGAGAGAAAGCACAGGCCTTCCAGGCTCTGGTTAGCACTGGCTGGTGAGCAAGGATTCCCTATGTGTTTGTCACATTGCTTCAGAATACAGGGGTCTCCAACTGACCCACAGGACCTGGAGGGTTTAGGCAAGGAGTTTAGGGGGCTGAGAGGCTGCTGACATTATAAAATTTGAGTGAATGGGCATCTGGGGGAAGAGATGGCCCTGAGCTTTCACCCAATACTCAAAAAGACCCTGAACCCCACCAGTGTTCACAGGAGTTGTGAGGCTCACAACCCTAGCCACTAGACCATTCTTTCTCTTCTTATTGCGTTTTCGGACCATTCTCCTTCTGCCCTGGTCAGGTAGCTATGAATGCTAGCAAGTATTTGTGCCCCCCTCCAGGGGACACTCGGATAGTCCTAACCCCCAGTGGAATCTCAGGCTCATACATTATGGGAAATTGGAGCTCAGGAAGAGTTTGAGACCCAGGGAGATTCCACAGAGTCCCACCTGTGGGATTCAGCAAAGTGTCACAAAGGGGTAAGCTGACTTTTTCCAAGGCCAGTCTCAGAGACTAGCTTTCCATGAAGTCATGATATGCAAAGCTTGCTCAGCAGAAAGTTTATGCCCTCTCCCCACTTCTTCCCTGAAGGGGGGTGGGGCTTAGGATATTGTCCCTGTTGGCTCTAAGTACCTTTACATGACCTCTGTTCCCAGAGACTCCACTTCTCTTTGCCCTCCTAAAAGGAACTTTCTGTGTGCTGTGCCAGGTGGATGTAGCCATGTGCTTAGGTGTCTCTGCCCTCTCTAGGATATCAGTCTTTTTTTCACCTGATCATTCTCCCTCACACATGGTCTTAGTAGGACAGCTTCTACTGGGCGTCATCTCAGAGCAGGAAAGAGTGAGAGGAAAGGCCAGGAGTGGGGGTGCCCAGCTGGTTCCTCACATGTGGGTCTGTCCTCCAGCCCCCAAACCTGTATGACAAGTCCCTTGGCTGGGCCAGCCCCCGCCCACCTCACTGGCTTCTTCATGAGAGGTGAAACCTGGGCGTGTATGATAGGGTTGGCACTTGAAAGAGGAGGACTCTGAGATGAAACTGCGGGGGAGGCAGGAGACTCCTCCTTTCCCCTCCCATCCCCTCTGCATGCTGCTCCCTGGAGCTGCTTCTCACACAGACACCCATTACCCTGTGCTTCGCCTGAACCAGGGGCTGGGTGGCAAAGGGGGCTGGAGCCAGCAGTCAGTCCCTGCAGTGGACTGCGGGCTCAGGGGACATTGACGGTGCTGCTGGCAGTCCTGGAGTCAGGGCTGTCACAGTCTTTGCCGAAGAGCATCTTCTCCCTGTGTGACCAGTGACTGCTTCATTTTCTTTCTTGCTCCCTTACCCCAGGTATCTTCCCTTTGGCTTCTCTCTCCTTTCATCTCTTTTTGAAGTTAAATTTCCCACCTTACTCCTCCCCTGTCCTCCTTCCCAGGGCCTCTTCCTGCTCCTCCCTCCTTCCTTAGACAATTGGATTTTCAGGCTCTTCTCAAACACGGGCTGCACTACCTGGCCTGCTGGTTTCCTGTGCTTGTTCCCCAGCTCCCCCCCTCACCTCCTACCCTCTGCTCTGCTGCTCCCAGCCTCAGGGTACTGCCTCACTGGCCTCACTGGCCTGCCTTTTCACAGGTGTTCTTCCGGGCAGGGACATTGGCTCGGCTGGAGGAACAGCGGGATGAACAAACCAGCAGGAACCTAACCCTATTCCAGGCGGCCTGCAGGGGCTACCTTGCCCGCCAGCACTTCAAGAAGAGGAAGGTGCTGCTCTAAGACCACCTCCCCCACCCCTCCCCAGCCTAGATGGGTACAGCTGAGTTCCTGGAGGCGGTGAGGGAGGGCGGCTTGCAGGAACTTGCAGAGGCAGGAAGCTCCTAGGCACATGCCCTGGACCAGGGTGGGGAATAGGCAGCTCCCAGGTGCCAGTGAGTACGCTCGCATGGTCAGAGGGCTGTGTTGAGAGGTGTTTGAGGGGTGTTGGGGGGAAGCAAGGCCCAGGCAGAGGTGGTCTCTGGATCATAGGCTGCTCCATGAAGATTAAGGAGCTGTGTCAGCGACTCCTTTTCTTATTAGCAAGTCCATAAAACAGCCAGCACTGCCGCCTCTTGTGTTTCAGCAGATTAGGTTTTATAGCACAGCTAGGCCAGGGTGCTGGAAATAATCAGGCAGCAAATAAAGCAGATGAAATTATTCCTAATGATGGTGAAGTGGTTAGTGCCCAGGGCAGGGCTCCAGGGCCAGGCTCTGTGTTGCCACCCTCTGCAGGATGGAGGGGGCCTGGGCAAAGGGGAACATGGGAAGTGTCTGCCTCAGGATCAGGAGGCCAGAGGAGCAACATCGGGGGCTGTGCAGCTCGGGAGAGGATCCTTGGCCGACTTTGGCCAGGGTGATTGAGAGCCCTGTGTACATGACGACACCCCCACTGCAGATCCAGGACCTGGCCATTCGCTGTGTGCAGAAGAACATCAAGAAGAACAAAGGGGTGAAGGACTGGCCCTGGTGGAAGCTCTTCACCACTGTGAGGCCCCTCATCGAAGTGCAGCTGTCAGAGGAGCAGATCCGGAACAAAGACGTATGCAGCAACCTGGGGAGGGCTGAGTTGCTAGGAGGTGATCCATACCTGTAAGAGCCTTGTCGGCCTGTCTTGAGCTTTCAAGTACTCCTTTGTCTAGTCCAGAGAGCTGGCGTCCTTGAACTATTCCCATCAAACAGAAAGTGTCCCTCTAGGATGCTGGCTGAGCCCCTGGGCAGCCTCTTAGGATAACATCTCAGGCATCCTCAGCTTATTGGGACAGGGACTCTGGGAGGCAGTGACTCTCCTGTTGGAGATGCCCCCCACAGCCCCTTTGTCTTGGCCTGAGCTTTATCAGCTTCATTCACTGCAGGGGTGCAAACCCAGGGCCCCAGCCCCTTGCAGCACTGGCTCACTTCCTTGCTCCCTGCCAGGAAGAGATCCAGCAGCTGCGGAGCAAGCTCGAGAAGGTGGAGAAGGAGCGGAACGAGCTGCGGCTCAACAGTGACCGACTAGAGACCAGGGTGAGTGGCCCACATAGGAACCCTAGTGTTCTGGTTGAGTGAGGCAGGCACTTCAACTGGTGGTGACTCCCTCCCTTCAACCCCAGATCTCAGAGCTGACATCGGAGCTGACAGATGAACGTAACACGGGAGAGTCTGCCTCCCAGCTGCTGGACGCAGAGACCACAGAGAGGCTCCGCGCTGAGAAGGAAATGAAAGAGCTGCAGGTGAGGGCAGGGCCAGGGTGAGGACAGTAGGCTGGTAACTGCCACACTCCAGTGCCCACCTGTTCACCCCAGCCCCGCGTCCCTGTCTGCCTGGGTAAGCCTGTGGCTTTGGTTAGTGGGGTGGTGGTACTGAGTGAGCAGAAGTGGCACAGCTTATGAGCCCTCTCCCACAGACCCAGTACGATGCACTGAAGAAGCAAATGGAGGTGATGGAGATGGAGGTGATGGAGGCCCGTCTCATCCGGGCCGCTGAGATCAATGGAGAAGTGGACGATGATGATGCAGGTGGGTCTGAGGCCCAAGCAGCTCCACAGTGGCCTGGGGAACAAGCCCTGATGCCCAGCCCTGAGTAACCAGACCCTCCATTCAGGCCTATCTCCCTTCCGTAGGGCTGTGATAAGACCAAGGTGAAATAATAGGTGAGAAGGCAGAGGTGCCAATAAATGCAGAGTAGCAGGTGTGTCTATAACCACTATGATAATGACACCATCTGGGGGCAGTCCTGGCAGTTCCTGGGAAGAGGACAGCAGATATAACCACATCTCTCCCTCTGGTCTTCTCCCAGCTAGTGAGAAGAAGACACCATGGCAGAGTGCCTTCTGAGGACTCTTATCCTCCCTCATCTGTCCTCAACCTCACAGGTGGCGAATGGCGGTTAAAATATGAGCGAGCCATGCGGGAGGTGGACTTCACCAAGAAGCGGCTGCAGCAGGAGTTTGAGGACAAGCTGGAGGTGGAACAGCAAAATAAGAGGCAGCTGGAGCGGCGGGTAAGGCTGGGGAGGGGCCAGCACCACATGTCTGCCCAGGGAACCGAAGGCCCACAGGCCCGAGAGACTGGGAAGGAAGGCCAGTGGGTTATCCTCTCAGTGCAGAGATAACCAGGAACAAACTGTCCTTGGAGCTTCTTAGGTTCCCTGGGTGACCCTGACTCCCTCCTTTGCAGCTGGTTCTCCCCCTCACTCACCCACCTCCCTGTCCTCTTCTCCACCAATGCTTCTGGGCCTCTCGTGGCTATTGCCCTGCACCCCTTCTTGGCCCCTAGCTCGGGGACCTGCAGGCAGATAGCGAGGAGAGTCAGCGGGCTCTGCAGCAACTCAAGAAGAAGTGCCAGCGGCTGACAGCGGAGCTGCAGGATACCAAACTGCACCTGGAGGGCCAGCAGGTCCGCAACCACGAGCTGGAGAAGAAGCAGAGGAGGTGAGTGGGCCCCCGCCCTGGGCTCAGAACCTTCTAGAGCAGCCACAGACAGGGCTTCCTCCTCCCCCTCCAGGGAAGAAGAGGGGAGGACCTGAATTTGGCCAGGGCCTTGCTTCTCTAGTCACTTGTCCTGGAGCCTAGGCGAGGGGCTCAGTCCTGACTATATCCCCACCAAAGGCCCACTCAGACCTCTGCTCTTGGATGTGGCCCTGACACTGTGTAGCTGTCACCCCTTCCTGGGCTCTGCCAGGTCTCATGCAGGAACTGCTACCTGGGTTCCCCAGCTCTGCGTCTCTCTCACTTGCCTCAGCTACACAAACACACTCTCCTGACTAATGTCGTTAAACCACCGTGCCACTTCCATCTCATTATGGTAATGACACAAAGGAGGGGGGTGGCCCTCATAGGAGAAAATCCAATCTAAATTAATTTCCCTGACTGGGGATGGGAATGGGATGCCTTTATTAGCAACACCGAGGAACCCATAAGCCCCGGGAACAGCAGGGTGCCCAGGGAGCGGGAGCAGTACCCATTACCCCTCTGTAGAAGGGCTTCCCGGTGGAGCACCAGTTGCCTTTATGAAGGGGCAGCCCCATACCCAGGACCCTGGGAGAGAGGGTGCAGAGCAGAGCCTTTCCAGTGACCCTAGGTGACACACACCCCCCCCCCCCAACCTCCTGGACTCATTGCTGTCTTCCCAGCTGGACTGGGGTTCTGAGGAGAGTGAGGGGAAATGGGGAGGTTGTCTGTTCCCTCCTGCACCATGACTACCCATCTCCCTCATTCTCATCTTTATCCCACCCTAGCCCTTTACCCATGAGCTGGCTCCCTTAGCAGGACCCCCTTCTGAGCACCCTGATGACAGTGCCAGCAGCCTGGTTACCATGCTGCCACACTCCCTGCCAGGCAATTTGTTAGGTTTCAGCTGCCCAGAGTTTTCTTAGATTTTTTTGTTGATGTTAGGTTAGATGGGGGGAGCTGTCCAATTTCGGCTGGAAACTGATTAGTTATTCAGGGAAGGTGTTAGGAATTTCATCAGTTTGCGCCTTAGTTAGAGTCACTGGCCAGGAATGGAAGGTTGGGAAGAGAAGGAGGGAAAGAGTGAAGGAGGAGCCCCAACCATGTGCCCGTGGAAGCTGCCAGCTCCAGCCTGGCATGGAGCATCCTGTTGGGATGGTCCTGGCCAAAGGCTGGTGCCCAGAGGCGGATGCTGGAGCAAGCGGCTCCACCCACAGTTGCCGAACTGAACTGTAGAAAGTGAGTTTGATGCAGAAAGTGAGTGTGATGAGGCAGGACCTCCTTGTCTACCCATTCCAGTGCCCACTCTGTCCTCACCCTGGCCCTTCTTCCCTCTTTGATCCATTGAAATTGAAAAATCTTGAGGAAGACCTGTACATCTCTTCCTGTATGCAGTCTGTGGAGCCCCAATAGGCCTACTTGCGGAAAGGGCTCTTTGGTGAGGCACACCCCATCTGCAGAGCACAACCTCAGTGGCCTGACTTGTAACACCTGGGTGTTACCTCCATCTCCCCACTGGCCCCAAGTTAGAACTGCAGGAGTCCGTCTACCCCTGCTTGTGTCCTATCCACTGCCTCCCTGGCAGTGTCTGTGTGCTGGAGACCCAGACTCTTCCCTCATCTGATGGAGCCGCCACGCTCCCTCACAGGTTTGACAGTGAGCTCTCACAGGCACATGAGGAGGCCCAGCGGGAGAAGCTACAGCGGGAAAAGCTGCAGCGGGAAAAGGACATGCTCCTTGCCGAAGCTTTCAGCCTAAAGCAGCAGCTGGAGGTAGGTGGGGCTGCCTGCCATCCTGTCCCTGACCCCGTCCCCAGCTAGGGCCAGCCCTACACCAGCCTCATTTTCTACTTCATTCCAGGAAAAAGACATGGACATTGCAGGGTTTACCCAGAAGGTCATCTCTCTAGAGGCTGAGCTCCAGGACATTTCCTCCCAAGAGTCCAAGGACGAGGCTTCTCTGGCCAAGGTCAAGAAACAGCTCCGGGACCTGGAGGCCAAGGTCAAGGATCAAGAAGAGGAGTTGGACGAGCAGGCAGGGACCATCCAGATGTTAGAGCAGGTACTGGAAGGCTTGGCCAAGAGAAAGACGAGATGCAACAGGGAGAGCCCCCATCTCCCAGCTAGCTCAGAGGGTGCGCCAGGGGAGGGCAAGATCCCACCTCCATTCATTCCTTTGTTCACACGTTCACCTACTCACAAATGTGGAGTGAGTATCTGATCTGTGCCAGCCTCAGTGTGAAGACAATTAAGTTTTCATGAAGCTTCTTACAAAAACAAATCTGATTGAGCCATAATAGTGAGAAGCTCCAATGCACAGCCGCCAGAGGGCCACACACCCACCCAGCCTGCCACTGAGCCACCTAGTCAGCTCAGGAGCTAGAGCCTGCAGGTCAAAGGGAAAAGGTGAAGAATTGTCCACACTCTCTGCAGCCCCTCTCTGGACCTGTGCTAGACCTCTATTGAGGGTGTTTAGCTTCTCCAGAGAAGCTGGCTACCGTGGGAACAAAGTGTGAACAAGGGGAACTGGCTGGCAGAGACATTCTCAGCTCCTGAGCCTTGGGAGAGCTGCATGGCAGGGGCAGGGGCCAGGGAGTGGGCACTACCAGGAAAGGAACCCAGTCCTTACTCTAATCACCTCCAGGCCAAGCTGCGTCTAGAGATGGAGATGGAGCGGATGAGACAGACTCATTCCAAGGAGATGGAGAGTCGGGATGAGGAGGTGGAGGAGGCCCGGCAGTCATGTCAGAAGAAGGTAAGGTATCTGGGCACTTACCTATATGGTATAAGGGCCTTTTCCCCCACTGCTGCTTTAAAGCAAGTGGCTTTCTGTTTTCCTACCTTAACCATACTGTTTTCTGTTGCCATTCCGGACCAGGAGTCTCCTCTTGGGATTCTGGCATTGGCTGGGATACGTTGGCTAACGATCTGCAGTGAAGCTTGAGGAACTAACGTTCCCTGCTTTCTGTGCCAAGTGGCAGCCAACCCTGTCTGTCCCGTTCTGATCTGGTGCTGCCCACAGCCAACTAGCCTGGCTGAACAGGTCTCCACTCTACAGCATGTTCTCCTCCTTGGTTCAGGTGGCCACTCTGTGTGGTCTACGATCCCTCCTGTCCCTCCCAAGCTGCTCTGACACCCTGTTAACTTGGAATTCAGGTTCTGACCCCTCTGAGGTCATCATGCTCAATCCTACCCCATTGCTTTCATGGGATGGGGGACCCAAAAGGGAAGGGGACTCCCTGGCACCAAACACTAAAGGGACTGACGGGTCTCTGTCCCCACGGTACTCCAGTTAAAACAAATGGAAGTGCAGCTGGAGGAAGAGTATGAGGACAAGCAGAAGGTGCTTCGAGAGAAGCGGGAGCTAGAGGGCAAGCTCGCCACACTCAACGACCAGGTGGGTGGGGACGCTCTGCCCCATGCAGCCCAAGGGATGGGAGCGTAGGGACAGCAAGCTGGGGATGTCCATTGTCCTCCTGTGGATGGGGGGATGTCACTGTACTTGGGCACACCCAGGCCTTTCTCCTTGGCAAGCATGACCTTGGACTTCTGGTGTCAGTGCTCATTGGGAAGACTCTGATAATGAGAACAGGGTAAGGAGGGGACTTGGGGACAACAGGAGGAAGCCCCATAATGGAACCCAGCCCTCAGCTACTGGTGCCAACCCAGGTAAACCAGCGGGATTTTGAGTCAGAGAAGCGGCTGCGGAAAGACCTGAAGCGCACCAAGGCCCTGCTAGTAGACGCCCAGCTCATGCTGGACCACTTGAAGAACAATGCGCCCAGCAAGAGGGAGATCGCCCAGCTCAAGAACCAGGTATCTGTGCAGAGAGGAAGTTGCTGGTCCAGGGCAACAAGGCTCGTGTTTTCAGTACTCTTTCTTCCCCTCTTGCTCTACTTAGTGGCCCTTGAGTCCTTGGGAAGAAAGGTGGCAGGAAAGAGGGGAAAAGCCATTTGGAACAGCCAGACTCCCCTCTCCGTATGCTGTACAGTTTGACCACCAAGCCTCAGGGTGGTATGGTCAGGGCCTGGTGTCCTAGTTACCTTCCCTGCACGGAGGAGATGCCCGTGCTTGTACCACAAGGAGGCTGTTGCCCTGGGGTCTGAAGTAAACAGAGGAGGAGGAGAGCATCTCCCTCGTGGGAGCACCCTGCATAGCCCTCTTGGCCCCGGGGAGTGGCTGACCTCTCTCCCTGGGGCTGGGGTGGCACTGTTCCAGCTGGAGGAATCAGAGTTCACCTGTGCAGCAGCCGTAAAAGCAAGGAAAGCCATGGAAGTGGAGATCGAAGACCTGCACCTGCAGATTGATGACATCGCCAAAGCCAAGACAGCGGTGAGGCCGAGGGTGTCCAGGGCAGGGCTCAGGGCACTGAGGGAGAATAGAGCTGCGATTATGGCTCCCTTTACCCCACACCAGTCCCTCCATGCCAGCTCTTTCTGGAAGGAAAGCTGGTCTCCCCTCCTCTGCCTCTCCCCACTCAGAGCGGAGGACTAGGGGAGAGGCAGACAGAAGAGGGAGCCAGCAAGGGCCCTTCTCCCTTTTTACCACCTGCCTATGGGAGCTTGGCTGCAGGCCCTAACACCATAAATAAAGGCAGCTAATGTGGCTGAGGGATGTAAACAGGTGCCTAGAGATTAGCAGAAGCACCGATAAGAGGATGGGATGGCTCAGATTCCCCCCCTTTCCCCTGCCCAGCCCACTGACAGGCCCAAGCGGCAGCTAATTAGAGCTCTTATTTAATGCCTCCCTTTTAATTCCCCACCTCTCCCACGGCCCATCCATCGGCAGAGAATTCATTACTGGGATGTGGCCACCACTGTCCCTCCTTAGGCAGAGAGTGGGGCAGGGGAGGAAGCTGAGCTTGGCTGTTGGCTTCATGGCCCCCTGGCCAGTCACCTGGCTGCTGAGAGATGCCAATCTCACAAGCTTGATTTATCCCCATGACATTTGTGCTCCTCAGCAGTTTTCAGGTGAGTAATTCAAATTCCTTAATTGTGTTAAAAAAGGCTGTTATAAAATTACCATTTTGTTTAAATCCGAGTTAATAAATTTCTTGGCGGAGGCTTCCCCAGCTCCCTACAGCCCAGTAACAAGATGGATGGGGCCGAGAAGGAGCCAACGCAGTCATTTTGGTTTGGAATTACAGGCTAATAGATTCATTCATTTCCTGAAGCTGCTGTTGGCTGTCTCTTCCCTTCCCCCCAGGAGGGGACTGGCGGTGGGGGCTGGATGCCCAGGGAGTGGGCAGTCTCAGGGGAAATGAGAATCTAAGCCAGGGGAGCTTCACAGATTTGAGGGGTCCTTCCCTGGGGCCTGAAGGGGCAGGGTACATGCAAGTCAGGGCCTAGGCTGATAGTGCAGGATGTCTGGTCATTGTTCTCGGCAGACCTTCTCTGCCTTCTGATTAGCCTCAAAAGAGCTGCCAGAAAGCAGCTGTCATTCAGCCTAGAGGCCCAGAATCTCCCTGCACGGCAAAGACAAACCTTTCCCTCATCTCCCTGGCCCAGAGCATGACTGGAAGTTCCCTGAGCGTCGCTGGTCCTGGAACCCACTCCGGAGAGTGGAAGCAGGGGGGACCCAGACCCAACAATACCTTCCCTACCTCCAGTGCACCGCCCCCCCGCCCCCAGAGGTGGCATGGAGGAGGTTTGGGCTTGCCACCTGGAGCCTTCAAGCACACTAAACTGAGAGCCTCTGATCTGTCTTTGCCTCCCTCCAGCTGGAGGAGCAGCTGAGCCGCCTTCAGCGTGAGAAGAATGAGATCCAGAATCGGCTGGAAGAGGATCAAGAAGACATGAATGAGCTGATGAAGAAGCACAAGGCCGCCGTGGCACAGGTACCCTGCCAGGAGTGCCCCACTACACCCTTCACAGTAACTGTCCTTCAGGGCCTCCTTGTGGGTCCCTGGCGCAGCCACTTGTTTTAGGAGATGGCAATGTGAGACCCTGGGAGCCCTGACATCTGTGTGGGCAGCACTGGGCTGGGTGTTTGTGGGGGATCCTGCCTCTGATGCTTTTGCTTCTGTCCCAGGCCTCCCGAGACCTGGCTCAGATGAATGATTTCCAGGCTCAGCTAGAAGAAGCCAACAAGGAAAAGCAGGAGCTACAGGAGAAGGTGGGTACTGGGGCTTCCTCAGTAGAGTGGGGGCCAGGGTCACTTCATGTGGGGAGGAACCCCAAGTAACAGCAGAGAAGGCACTTCTTTCTGCCATCAGTAATCCATAGAGCAATGTAAACTAGTGAAAAGAAATAGGCTTGGAGCCATACAACTGTAGCAGACATTTGACTTCAGCTGCCTCATTTCCCATTTCTATTCCTTCTCTGGTCCTCAGCTGTCTCCTTTCTCTCCAAAGGGCAAGGTCTGTGCCAAGCACTGGGCAGGTGGGGAATACCTTTGGATCGAGGCCCATCCTCCCTTTTTCCCCTGTACATCCCTCCCTGCCTCAGCCTTCTGGTCACCATGGTGATATTGGCTGCCCCAGACTTGGCCCCCTCCTTCTCTAGGCTTAATTCATTCCTCTCTTTCTGCCCCTAACCCCTCAGCTGCAAGCCCTCCAGAGCCAGGTGGAGTTCCTAGAGCAGTCCATGGTGGACAAGTCCTTGGTGAGCAGACAGGAGGCTAAGATCCGGGAGCTAGAGACACGCCTGGAGTTTGAAAGGACCCAAGTGAAGCGGCTGGAGGTGGGTTCGCACTTCTGCTCATCCACAGCAAGCCGGGCAGAGCTGCCTCAGCGGCTGGAGCCACGCATGCTCGGCAGGGCTGGGCAGGCCCACGGACACTCCTCAGAGGCCTCTGCCAAGCAGCCAGGCCAGCTGATGGGCGGGTGCTTCTCGCCCGCCCTGCCTGGCCTGCTCTCTGGGTACTGTGGAGCCTGCCTGCTTTACATTCTGCTTCCGTGCCTGCTTTCTGCCAAGGGACCGGAGCAGCTTAGCTTTTCGTCTTCATATTTTCCTCCACCACAGACTCCCCCCTCCGCCTGTTCCCCTCACCCTGCTTTCCAGCAGGGTCATAAATATGCAGCGGATGGCGCCACTTCTATAAGGGCTGAAGTCTGTTCTCTCATCTCCCTGCTCTCTTTTCCTCTCCCTTTCCGTCTTTTATTCCTTTTTTTCCTCACTTCTTCCCACCCTTCCTGTCTCTGCTTTTTCTGCTTTCTTCATTTTCTCTATTATTGCCCTATTCTTTCTTCTCCCTTCATATATCCCCCTGAATCTTATTCCTCTTCCTTACCCTCTTCCCATTTCTTCTTCCCCCTCTTCAAATTTTCCTTTCCCTTTATTTTCCATTCTTTTTCCTTTAACCTTTCTCCTTTTTTTTGTTCACTTCTTTTCTTCTCTCTCTCTTTTTTTTTAATCTCTCCTTCCTCTCAACTGGAATCTCCATTCCCCAAATTCAATCCTTTTTCTTCTGCTCTCCTGAAACCAACATGGTCCAGCCGCCTCCCTCCCTGGCAGAGCAGATAGCAAGACAGAAAGAGGCAGAATTATCTCTCTGGGCTTAGGCCCCTTTCACCTTATTTTTAAGTTCTGCTTCTTGAGTTACAGACATTTGTCTAAGCACGTTCAGGTCTGCCTGAGAACTGTGTCCTGGGTGTGGTTCCTGAGCAGCATCCCTGCCACCTGCATCAGCTCCTCAGTCCATGTAGCAGGCACTTTGGCAGGGATGGAAACACATGGGCATTTGTCACCTTGACAAAGGAAGAGAGTAGGACTGACCATCCCAAGATGGGCCCACAGTCCTCAGGAGAGCTAGAGAGAGATGTAGAGGAAGCTTATGAGTTCATTTTCTTCCCACCACACCCCTAGGACAGTTGGTGATATTTTGATCCCCATTTTACATATAGGAAGGGTTAAGTAGATTGCCCAAAATCACACAGCTGTCAGGGGACATAAGAGGCCATGGGTCTGCTGGATCCAGGGCAGGCCTATAGAACCTGCCTCCTTTTCCCCTGTACCCCAAGCACTCCCCTCACCTCCATCACTCAGGTTCCCCTCTGCTCGTAATGGCAATATTAGGCCAGGCACTGTGGCTCACGCCTACAATCCTAGCACTCTGGGAGGCAGGTGGATTGCTTCAGCTCAGGAGTTTGAGACCAGCCTGAGCCAGAAAGAGACCCCGTCTCTAAAAATAGCCGGGTGTTGGGGCAGGCACCTGTAATTCCAGCTACTTGAGAAGCTGAGGCAAGAGGATCGCTTGAGCCCAAGAGTTTGAGGTTGCTATGAGCTAAGATACCATGGCACTCTACTAAGGGTGACAAAGTGAAACTCTGTTTTATTTATTTATTTATTTATTTTCTTTTTTTGTAGAGACAGAGTCTCCTTTTATCACCCTCGGTAGAGAGCTGTGGCATCACACAGCTCACAGCAACCTCCAATCGCCTGCCTGGGCTTAGGCGATTCTCTTGCCTCAGCCTCCCAAATAGCTGGGAGAAACTCTGTTTAAAAAAAAAGGCGGCTCAGCACCTAGGGTGTCAGCCACGTGCACTGGTGCTGGTGGGTTCAAGCCCAACCGGGCCTGCCAAACAACAACAACTACAACAACAACAAAAAAGCCAGGCATTGTGGCAGGCGCCTATAGTCCCAGCTACTTGGAAGGCTGAGGCAGGAAAATCGCTTAAGCCCTGGAGTTTGAGGTTGCTGTGAGCTGTGACACCATGGCCCTCTACCAAGGGTGACATAGTGAAACTCTGTCTCAAAAAAGAAAAGGCAATATTGTGGTTTACACTCATGGAATGTTGAACACAAATGGCCTGATCATTTAGCCTAGATCTGTTATTCAGAGACACAGAAGCTGGGGCACAGTCAGTGGTAGAACCAGGATGAGAACCAGATGCAGGGTCCTTCACTCTGCCCCCCTCTCCTGGTCATTTCTTGCTCAGCATCCCACTGCCTGGTGGGGAAAAACATGTTCAAGTTTCTGTAGAAAGAAAGATTCATTAGGCTTAGAGAGATGGTTCTCTGCTTAGAATCTGATGAGTGTATAGTCTCCTAATCCTAAATGCTCAGTAAAGCCACTTACCTCAGAGCACAGGATTTAGCTGTTGGGCCCTCTGGGTTCAGAGTCCCTGAGGGAAGCCCTGTGGACTGCTGAGGCCCTGGCAGTGTCAATACCATAGTCCCACCAGGCTCAACCCAGAACATATCCTCAGTGTTGTGTTGTTAGTGCTGACAACAACAGTAGCAACTTTCATCTTCCAAAGTGCCTTCACATTCATTACTTATGGGGTCCTCAAAAGACTCCTGGGGTATAGGCGTTATTCTCCCAGTTTCACAGAAAAGCAAAGGCAGCCTCAGAGGGCTTTAGTTTGCTTGCCCACATAGCCAGCGGGTGGTGGAACCAGAGCTAACCTCAGGCTTCCTGACTCAGCCAGCGCTCTGCCTCACCCCTCTCTCTGCCTGGCCCACGGGCGGACTGCTGAGATTTTCTTCCCCACCTGCCCTCCAGAGCCTGGCCAGTCGGCTCAAGGAAAACATGGAGAAGCTGACTGAGGAGTGGGACCAGCGCATTGCCGCTGAGAACCGGGAGAAGGAACAGAACAAACGGCTGCAAAGGCAGCTCCGAGACACCAAAGAGGAGATGGGCGAGCTGGCCAGGAAGGAGGCTGAGGCGAGCCGCAAGAAGCACGAACTGGTAATGTCTCCTCGGGGGGCCCAAGCTGGCAGCCCTCTGAGTTGCTGCTGAGTGCACACCTGATCCTGGGCAAGAGGTTAGAGAGCTAGAAGGAGGAGGAGGAATATATTAAGAGGGCAGTCCTGAGGGCAGGCCAGGAAGCCAAGGGTGGCCCCTACGGCGCAGCAACACTGGAGCAGAAAAGGCTCTGAAGGTGCGTAGCTTCTCCACAGCTGGGAGCGATTTGAAGCAGGCTTCTTCTGGGCTACTGGAGGGGAGGCTAACCCTCCTGAAAACTGGACTTCCACCTTCCCCCCTAGGAAATGGATCTGGAAAGTCTGGAGGCTGCTAACCAGAGCCTGCAGGCTGACCTAAAACTGGCATTCAAGCGCATCGGGGACCTGCAAGCCGCCATCGAGGATGAGATGGAGAGCGATGAAAACGAGGACCTCATCAACAGGTGAGGGGAGCCCTTTTGACTGCCTCTGGAGCGAGGCCAGCAAGTAGAATAGCTGCAGCCTCTGCCTCCCATCACCAAGCCACCAACACCCCCTCACTCTGCTGCCAGACCCTGGTATGGCCCATCCTGCAGCAGCTGAAGGTGGGATGGGTGTAGCCTTGGTGAGCTCCCCACCCCCGTGTTTCCCTCTCCAAACCTCCTGAGGACCTGACTCTCCAGCTCTGCCTGTCCAAGATGAGTTATTCCCCTGTTTAGCTCCATTTCCAATGGTGCTTGCCCTACTCTGGGGAGAGCAGAGATTTAAAGGCTGTGGTGCCTTGTTACCGTGCCAGAGATTTTCTCTCATAAAACCAACCCAGGGAACAGTTTAGGAGAGAGAGATTTGTAGTCCTAGGCTGAGGAGACAGTCAGGAGGAGGGAAGACCAGCAGTGCAGGGTGGGGTTAGGCCCTGGAGATGCTCCCAAGGCTGTGCTGGGTAACCTGGGACTTGCTGCCTCAGGGCTGGGGCCCATCCTGCAGACTGGTCCAGGGCTGTCCATGGAGCCTGCTTCCTTTGGGGCAGGGGATAAGTGTCAGGGGCTCTGAGGACAACCGTACCATGTATCCCACTGCCTGGTCTCTGCCAGCCAGAGCCGGCTCTTGCTGAGGAAAGAGAAGTCCTTGGCTAAAGGGTCCACCTTGATTTTTGCTCATTGATTTCTGTCTGCTTCTTGTGGGCCCCCTTGCCTACCATTTTCTTTCTGTTTCCAGTTTGCAGGACATGGTGACAAAGTATCAGAAAAGAAAGAATAAACTGTGAGGACTGGAGCGCATGCATGCGCCCTCTGCCTCTTCCCACGGGTGTCTAACCACCCCTAACACTGGGCTCCCACTCAGGGCCCTGCTACCTGCTGCATGTGGACACACAGCCTCCCCACACACTCCTGCCTAGCTGGTCTCTAACGCTAACATTGCTGACTGTCCTCAGGGGAGGCCGGGAACGGGGTAGGCACTGGCAGAGGCAGAGGGCAGACAATGAGGTATGCTCCCCCAGAAATCTGGGGTGACCCTTATGTCTTTGGGCAGGAGCAGGGTTCTCTAACAGAAGGAAAGTTCACCCTTCTTCAGTGGTGCCTGCAAGTCTACATTCTGAGTTCCGGCCTTCTCTCTCAGAAACCAAGTATAGAAACCTACCTCCCTGGCCTATTTCTCTGGGGGAAAGTCAGTTTGAGCTGGATTTGTCCACATCCTTGGGTTCCTTTAGAGCCTCAGCTGCCTAAAAGAAGTGGGTATGTTTTGTCTTTAAAGGTCTGCCACCTTCTTTTGGCAGGCAAGGGTAGAAGGTGAGGGGCATCTAACAGTTTCTTGTTTGGAGAAAGCATTCAGGCAGCTAATCACAGCTGCTCTGTTGTGGCAGGGGAAGGGAACACAGCCAGATGTGTTTACTTTACACCCTGCGGCACTGTGGACAGAGGGAGGCCCCAGGCGTGGTTTGTTCATGCTAGTGCTGTCTGTCAGGTGGTGGGAAGCCCAGGAAATCCACCCCTCTCTTCTCTCTCTCCTTTCTGGGTGAGAGCTGGGCAGCACACATGCAGATGTGCAGGCCTTCAGGCGCATCAGGCTGATCCTCCGTCAAGTCGGACAGGGTTGTATCATTTTTTTAAGTGTGGCGTTGCGTTTCCTCCCCCACTCCCTTGCCTGGCAGGCGTCCTCCCCTGGCCAGGACGGGCTGGTGGCAGCGCAAAGGACTTGGTGAGAGCTAATGATAAATGTAATAGTGTGTAACAGTGATAGAGGGCCGCTGGAGCCCGGTTGTCACACACAATTAATATCCCCCGCCGTTCTGTCTCCGTTTGTTTGTTCCCCCACGATTCGGCTCCCAGTTAACTAATAGCACATGAGCCCGGACATAAATTGTATTTGACTCAAGGTTTAATTCCGACCATTTAAAATTTCAACTGCCCCCTGAGCCTGCCTGCCCCTGGAGTTTGTTTACAGGCCTGATTATTTAAGGAAAAGAACCCAAACATCTCCTAGATGCCTGCAACTGACGGAAGGCGAGGGCAGACGGGCCAGCTTTGCAACCCATTAGCTCCTCTGAATATAAGGAGGGAAAATTCGTATTCTGGGCCCATGACTGCCTGTCCCCTGTGTGTTCCAGCCCTGCAATCCTTGGGCAGTAGGAACTTCAAGAACTGACAAAATGCACATTTAAGATCATATTCTAAACCATAGCCAGGCACACACGCCTTCTTGCACTCACACAGACACACGGGGATGTGCAGTTCTAACCAGGTTTCCATTGATGGCAGGGAGATGGTGTGGCTCCTTCTTTAGCAGCTCTGGCCTCAGCTCCAAGTTATCGAGCGCTAAGGCAGGCAGAAAAATAATGTTTCGATTTACTTAGAGATACAGTTGTTATTGCCATAACCTTAATGAAAGCAGTAAACAGCGCAGTATTAAGGGAGATTTATACAGAAACGCTTTTAACATGTAGACATAGATTTTGCGATGCATACAGCACCTCCTTTCTAAAGGCAATCAATATGGTTATGAACGGCGGTGATAAATTATAGGCTCTGAAGCTAGAGAGGGAGGTTTTTTGCAGGAGCGTATAAATCAGGTGGTATTGGCGTTCCATGGGGTCCGGGCACCACAGTAAATCTGCCAGGCTTGGATAGGCATAAGGCTTGCATTAGCAGTTTTGGGGCTGTCTGCTAAACTCCTGTTTACCCGGGGCATCAGCCAGCCTCGTCTTTGTTATAATTCTGTATTTGACGGAAGCCCATAAAATATGCCTCTTTATTCCCCTCCCCATGAGTCAGGCTCTCTCACAGTCCCTAGAACAGAATCTAGTGGTTTCCACTGTGTGTGTGTGTGTGTAGTGTGTGTGTATGCACACGCCTGTGTGGCTATTTATTCAAGAACGTAATTCAAGAACAGGGCTACTCCTGTTGACACAGATGAAAGGAAATTTATATCAAGGAGAAACCTAGCCTATCTGTGGCAGGGGAACTTGGTGAGCAGACATTCTGCAGAATGTTAGAAGCATTATCACTCAGAAGCTGTCTCCAAGGGAGGGAGTCTCCATGACCCCAGCCTCACAATTTGACTCCTTTGGGCTTGCCTGCAAGTGCTAGGATCAGCTTCACCAAAAGAAGCACTGGGGACTAATAGCTAGAGGCTGCCTGAGGGACAGAAAAGGAGACATGGAGAGACAGAGTCCTTCTCTGGAACTTTCTGAGCCCAGCTGGGTCTCTTGGGACAGTCTGGATCCTAAAACTGTTGCCAGTCCTTCAGGAAATGCTGACTCCTCTCCTTTTCCTGTTTCTGTATTTAAGGGCCAGGGAAGTCACAGAGTGGGTCTGGGATATGGCCTGTGCCTCCTTAACATAGTGCCCAGGTCAGGGTTACCATCAGCTAAGGACCCCTCCAGGTTCAAGCTCATCTGAAATCCTGTGAAGCCCTTCTCCTCTCCAGCTTCACTGCTAGCAGCCCAGGTCTTATAACAAAGACATGGAAAATGGCAGCAACTATAGCTACAGTTTGGAGTGACAGACAAAAAACAGCAGAGTTGGCCTCAAGGAATACTAAAATGCCCAAGACTCCTCCTTTTTAACCATTTAACTGTCATTGATGAGTGGATGGTCTTCCTGTCATTCTGCTTGGGTTGATCAGCTGAACAGTTGCCTGTCACAGATAACTGGGATAGGAGCTGCCACCACACTCCTCAGAGTCATCTTGGTGGCTGTCACACTATGTGGCCTGCCGGGTGGGAACAGGCTCCTTGTAAATGGTGTGCTCCATCACTCTTACTCTCCTCCCTGACTCACCAATGTGCATGCCACCCTGCAGCCCCCACTCACCCTCTCCCCCATTGACTTTCCCTTCTGGGCAACGGGTGACCACCTCTTGCCTGGCCTGGCCTACCTTTCTGCTCCTCATTCCTACAGTGAGGGAGACTCCGATGTGGACTCAGAGCTGGAGGACCGGGTTGATGGGGTCAAGTCCTGGTTGTCAAAAAACAAGGGACCTTCCAAGGCAGCTTCTGATGACGGCAGCTTGAAGAGTTCCAGGTGAGCGTGTGGCCTTGAGCTGGGAGAAAAAGTCATCTCATGCCACCAGGAATGAATAAGCAGCATCTTGATCCCATGAGGGCAGGCTCATGCCATCGGCGTCTCTCTGTGAGGGAGGCCCATTGGTGTTCCTGGCATGTGGAATGAGCATAGGAGAAGGCTCGCTTTCTTCTTAGCCAGGGTCTATGTCTCCCTTATTTTTCTCAGGTAATGTTTTCCTGTTAGGCTCAGGTTTGGTGTAGGATTGCCTTCATTCCCACTTATTCATTCAACAAATGTTGATTGAACTACCCGATAGTTCAGGCCCTTGGAGTCAAGGCTGGAATGGGGCACAGAAGAATCTGGATCCCACAATGCTTGCCAGCTCTGCAGCTCTGACATCTTAATGAGAATAGCAGCAGAAGCCAGGTGCAGCCAGGTTATACCTGTAACCTCAGCGCTGTGGGAGGCTGAGGTAGGAGAGTTGCTTCAGGTCAGAAGTTCAAGCCTGGAGTGAGACCCCATCTCTACAGAAAAAAAAGAAAGAAAGAGAAAATTAGCCAGGCATGGTGGCGCACATCTATGGTCCCAATTACTCAGAAGGACTCAGGAGGCTGAGGCAGGAGGATCACTTGAGCCCTGGAGTTTGAAGTTGCAGTGAGCTATGATGATGCTACCACATTCCAGCCTGGGTGTCAGAGCAAGACCTTGTCTCAAAAAAAAAAAAGAATAGCAACAGAAAAGGCACCAGTTCCCTTGATTCCTGTCCCAACCACAGGCACATTTCTATCTTTCTCTGCCCCTTTTCTACTTTCTCTAACCTTTTCACTGGCTTGTGATATTTCCTCCTAATACCCATCCACTGGAGGTACTTGCTCCCCTATTCCTATTTGCTAGTTAGCCATAGCCTATGATCACATAGACAGCTACGCCTGAAATTCAGGGCTTGCCCTTCCCCATTCCCTACCTATTGGCCAGCATGGCAGCAAGGAAGAACAGTCCTCCATTCCCTCCCCTCCTATGGCCACTTCCCTGCTAGCTCCCCGCCCCATACACAGTCCTCCTTCCAACTCCAACTCATCCTCAGGGCACACCTTCCCACCCCCTCCCAGAGACAGTGGGTAGGCTGGGTAGAAAAAGTAACATCCCCTCCTTCCCTCTTGAGTCCCCTTCCCCAAATCCAGCTTCTCACCAGAAGCACCCAGCAGCCCCCTATAATTGGTTTAATTTATTCGGCCAAACAACATTTTGTTTTTGCAGATAATGCCAGATTCCCCGCCCCACTGCCGTGGTTCACCACGGCGTGGCACAAGGCTCCAGGTAGTTGACAATGAAATAAATTGAACTAAACATTTAGAGGGGGAAAAGTGATGAAATAGAACAATAGTCTAATTTACATGACATTCTCCATGAAGCTATTTTCACTGACGCAAATTATTTTGCTTCATTTCCTCCGACGTTCTCACCACCACTTTGCCAGAGCTGCTGCCGGTTTCTCCTCCTTTCACCTCCCTCCCCATGTCTTTATTCTCTTGGTTTAATGCTTTTTCGTCTCTCTCTCCATCTCTCTTTCCTGGCTGCCACTCATCCACGGCTGCTTCTCACATCCCTCCTTCAGAACGGCCCTCAGTGCCCTCTCTAAGGAGGGCAAGGTGGCAGAGGAGAGGCCAGCCTCTGTGCTGAGCTCCCTGAGCTATCGCAAACGGCTCACCCTAAAGGACTCCATCGGGGGCACCGGGGACGAGAATTCACTCTTCACTACCCTGAGCGAGCGGGCAGCCTTCCCTGAGAGGCCCCCCCGGAAGGCCCGCACTGGCCCCAAGGAGGAGCCAGGCCAGGGCAGAAAGTCAGAGGAGCCGGATGAACGTGGCTCCATCTTCTCAGAGGCTGGGAGGCGAGCTGGCCGGGGGCTAGAGAAACGGTGGGGCTCAGACTTCGACAGGGCCTCAACCGTCTCTGCACCTGTCAGTCGGGCCTCCTCGGCCACCCGGCATGGCTCTGGTGAGGACAGGGCCCACTCCTCCCTGAGCTTCTCACTGTCAGGCTCACCCAGTTCCCGCCGAAGCACTTCCCGGCTTGACAGCCTGTCGAGGACCCTCAGCCCTTCCTTGAGCCGGGCCTCAGGCTTAGGCCGAGAGAGCCCTGATTCCCGCCTGTCCCTGGGCCGGAGCTGCCTAGATGAGTGGGACGATGGAGCCAGCGTGGCCTTGAGTGAGGCCCACTCACAGTACAGCCACCCATCACTGGCCCGCAGCCTGTCAGTACCACCCCAGCCACGTGGCTCAGCCTCAGCCACAGATGAGCCTGTGGGCTCAGGCGTCCGCCCTGTCAGCCGTCACTCCTACTTGGACCCAGACCTGGAAGCTGCCATCAATGAGGTCTTAAGCTACAAACCTGTCCCATTCCAACGGAGCAGGCTGGAGCCTGATTCTGAGGAGGACGACCGAAAGAGCATCCAAAGTGCCCGGAGTGCCCAGCTGGATCCCCCTGAGCGAGCTACCAGCATCCGCCGCTCTGCCTCTGCTGCTGACGTCTCCCGATCCCGTAGCAGCCGGAAGAGCCGGAGTAAACGAAGGAGCAGGAGGAGCAGCTCCAGCTCCAGCTCCAGCTCCAGCTCAGGTTCCTCGGAGCACAAGCGACGGAAGAAGGGGCGTTCCCGGAAGAGCAAGAAGAAGTCCAAATCGAGAAGAAAGAGAATGGAGTCAGAGTCTGAATCCTCCTCCACCTCTTCATCCAGTGGGTCGACTGTCTCAGGCCACAGCCGCTCAAGCGTCAAGAAGGGCCCAGCTGCAGAAAGTGAGGCAGCTGGGCAGGCGCCCCAGCCATCAAAGAAAGAGGAGAAAAAGCGCAAGAAAGAGGTGGACAGCCTGATGATGCGGTACCTGTACCGGCCCGAGAGCGACTAGTGCAGTAGGTGGCACCTGGCATAGAGTGCAGCATGGCGTGTTCCACGGGTGTGAACTAACGTGCTCCCAGCCACCACCGTGGGCCCCTCTTGTGTTTCCCTTGGGCAGGCCTGGCTACTTTGGAGACCTAGGACCAGCTAAGCTGGTCAGTCACTCTGAGCCCAACCAGGCGAACTTGCTGGTGATGTTAGTTATATTTCCAACACTTACCAAATCTTTACCCTGGGCCCAGGACCTTCCTAAATACTTACCACACTTTATTCATGTAATCCTCATGATAACCCCCAACGCAGATCGAGTAGCCCTGTTTCATAGAAGGGGAAGCTGAGGCTCAAAGAGGTTGTCACTTGCCAAGGTCACATAGCTAGGCAGTAACATTGCCAGATTCTGAATAAGGGCTGTTCAACTCAACACTCATGCCCTTAATCACCTCTCCATACGGCCCAATGCTGAGCATGTGGGCAGCATGTTTACTGGAAGTGCAAGCAACACCCATTTGGGAGTTTCTGTCCACTGCCCTGACAGGCTAGGCCCAGAGAAGAACCTGACCTGGCAACCCAGCTGTGAGTTGCTGCATCAGTGCATAAGCTATTATAGGGCCTTTTGCTCAGCTCTCACCTGGCCTTGCAAAGCCACCTTTTTCCCTGACATGGATCTCAAGCCTAGGAGCACAAGGTTCACAGAGCCACAGCCCACACAGCACCACACCCTGCAGAGACCTAGAAGATGCCTGACTCCCACCTCAACCCTCCCACTTCCAGCCCACACATGGGCGTCACCTTAGTTCTGCTCATCTTGTAAAGTTCTAATGAATAGAAATTAGTAGCTGCTGAGTGACAGCCCCCTCGTGGCTCTCATGCCTCCCCCAGCTCTTCTCCCTGTGGGGAGGGAGATCTAGCAGTAAGGCCCTTTATGCCCACACCCCCGCCATGGAAGAAAGGCAGAGCCTGACTCATTGGAATCCCATTGTTACCAGTTTCCCTGGTGGGTGGTGACATTTTGCATCACCCTAGTTATGTGAAGCTGTTTTCAGTATGGTGCCCTCCCAGGGCAAGCTTGCTGCTACCCAGGAGGTATGACCCTGAGCTCAGCCCCCTGGGGCATGGACATTTATTTTCTGGATGCATGAACTAACACACTTGTCGCATGCTTGTGCCGTGGAGCTGCTAGACATATTTGCTGATTTTGGATGGTTTATACCAAAGGGACCAGTTTTAAGGTTCCTTTAAGGAATGGAACCAGTGGAAGGGTGATAGATAGGCTAGGGGAAGTGGAAGTTGAACTCATTCCTCAGGCCTAAGCTGCCCTGAAACCAAGTTCTGAGGCTCAACCCTGCTCTGTTGCTTCCCCCCACGTGTCAGATGGTTGCTGAGTCCTCTATGAAAGTCAGGAGGACTCTCAATTATACTAGACAGCCATTGTCAGCTCTACAGTGAGAAAAGACCAGAGTCAAAATATTTGGTCTATCATCTCAACCTCCTATCAATAGCCCTGCTAGGTCCCGGCACCCACAGGGCAGGAAGCAATAGATAGACCAGGGGAGAAGGCAAAGCGGGGGCCAGGCCCTCCTGCACACTGTGCCTTACCTCAGAGGAGCACATGGGCCTAGCTATGCAACTGGCAGATTTCAGATCCCAGCGTCCTCGGCTCACCATTACCCTTGACCTCACAGCCAGCAAGAACAAAAAGAGACTGTTTCTTCTACAACCATGAGCACAGTTCTTCTAGTTCACTAGGAAAGAAGGAGAAATCCTAAAACCCCACACACCACCACCTCCAAGGAAGATTGGATTCACTACTGGTAGAGTGGCACCAAGCCAGAGCCTAACTAACCTACACAGAGCCAGAGAGAAGGCCTGGGGAGGGAGGGCCTTGCTGGCATGCAGCATCAATTGGCTTTGGGGTGGATAGACTGTGAAGGGTGGGGGCAGGGGACAGAGCAGTCATTTAGCTTCCCATCTGGTCATGAGGACCAGCAAGCATTCAAAACACGAACGAACGCAGCATCCATAGCGAAGTCAAGGGGGGGAAGCTGCCATCCTGGGCTCTCCCAGTGGGAATTAGCTTATGTACCAAATTGTTTGTGACAGTGCTGAGCAGGAGACACTGGCTCGTGGGGAGGACAGCTTTTTAAACAATTTGGTTAAAATGTTCAAATTGCCAGCCCTGACTCTTGCCCTGGAGAGGAGGCCAGCTGCCTGCTGTTGGCTTTGTGACAGCAGTAGCAGTAGACGTCACTAAGAAGACTGGCCAAAGAGCACCCAAGCTACAAGCAAGGGGACCTTGGAGATGCACAGCCCAGGGGGAGAGAGACATGGAGTTTACCACCTCCCTGGCTATCTCTGCCACTGCCCAGCATCTTGGTTGAAAAGGATGGAAACCTGGCTGGCTCTCCTGGCAGGCACAGGAGTATGGCAGTTGGGGCTAGAACCCACTTTGAGAAGAGGTGGGGAATGGGGAAGAACACAGGGCCTTGAAACAGTTCTTTTTTTTTTTCTTTTTTTTTTTTTTGAGACAGAGCCTCAAGCTGTCACCCTGGATAGAGTGCTGTGGCATCACAGCTCACAGCAACCTCCAATTCCTGGGCTCAAGTGAGCCTCCTGCCTCCGCCTCCCAAGCAGCTGGGACTACAGGCACCCGCCACAACACCCAGACATTTTTTTGTTGCAGCCATCATTGTTGTTTGGTGGGTCCGGGCTGGATTCGAACCCGCCAGCTCAGGTGTACGTGGCTGGCGCTTAGCCCGTTGAGCCACAGGCGCCAATCCTTGAAGCAGTTCTTACAGAGCCCAGGGCTCTCCAGCAGTACCTCATTTGCATCTGGATCCCAGCCCTTGCATCTGCTTCTGCCCTTCTGCCCATAAAATAACCCCACTGTCTTTCCACAAAGTTAGGCACTCCTTTGCCTAACAGCAGAACTTTAGTACTGGATGCCCAGAAATTCTGTGTAAAAAATGAGAACCAGGCTCAGCACCTGTGGCTCAAAGGGCTAAGGCACCAGCCACTTATACCTGAGCTGGCGGGTTCGAATCCAGCCTGGGCCCGCCAAACAACAATGACAGCTGCAACCAAGAAATGACCAGGCGCTGTGGCTGGCTGCTGTAGTCCCAGCTACTTGGGAGGTGGAGGCCGGAGACTCGCTTGAGCCCAGGAACTGGAGGTTGCTATGAGCTGGGATGCCACGGTTCTCTATTCAGGGTGACAGCTTGAGGCTCTGTCTCAAAAAAAAAAAAAAAGAGACCCAGACCAGGTTCTAATCGCTCCCACTAATTTAGAATTCCAACAACCCCAAAGCTAAAATAACCCCAGTTTTTTTTCTATGTTGCACTGTCATCATTGAGTTTTATAACTGTGTCCTGGAGACCCCTCAGAGTCCTTAAGTGCCTTTGGCCTATCAAAGTAAGACTCATTTATGTTCAGTCTAGTTTATATTAAATGTGTTTTGTACTATTCTGATTCCTTTAAAAATGGTAATTCATTCATGAGAAATACAATAACTATTAACCAGATTGTCCATTCCTGAACCTTTTTGCATAATTGAACCTGTATTCAATCAGGCTCTTCCTTCCCCCACTGGGACAGAGAGAGAGAGAGACCTGTCTTTACACACCCCTTTGGGCACTTGCCCAGAACAGCAGGAGAATTTGGATTTGGCCTTATTTTCCTCTCTGGTCATTCAATCTAGCTGCGGAAGTCCTCCGAAGTCTTTGAGGTCTCAGAGTCCCAAGTTCAAGTTTACATACTGGCTGTGTGACCTTGAACAAGGTGTTTCCTCTCTTTCAATTAGCTTCCTTATGGCTATTGTAAAGAATAAGATATCTGGCTGGGCGCAGTGGCTTACACCTAAAATCCCAGCACTCTCGGAGTCCAAGGCAGGTGGATTGCTTGAGCTCAGGAGTTGGAAATCTGCCTGAGCAACAGTTGAGACCCTATTTCTACCAAAAGTAAAACATCTAGCTTATAGTCCTGGCTCCTTGGGAGACTAAGGCAAGAGGATTGCTTGCACCCAGGAGTTTAAGGTTGCTGTTATCTATGACACCATAGTACTCTACCCAGGGTGACAGAGTAAGACTCTGTCTCAAGGGAAAAAAAAAAACCTGTAGTCCCAGCTACTTGGGAGGCTGAGGCAAGAGAATCGCCTAAGCCCTGGAGTTGGAGGTTGCTGTGAGCTGTGTGACGCCACGGCACTCTACCAAGGGCGATAAAGTAAGACTCTGTCTCTACAAAAAAAAAAAAAGAAAAGCACACACGTGGTGCCTAGGCCTATGTCTCAGACACAGTACTCAGTGATCAAATCCTCTGGATTTCTCACTGACATCTTGGAAAAAGCTCAGAAGGTAGTTCTTTCTTACAGAATCCTGTTTTCTTCTCTTTTTGATTGGGGACAGAAATTTAATGTTTTATTTTTATTAATTTTGTTTTGTTTTGTTTGAGACAGAGTCTCACTGTGTTGCCCTCAGTAGAGTGCTCTGGCATCACAGCTCACAGCAACCTCAAACTCTTGAGCTTAAGTGATTCTCTTGCCTCGGCCTCCTGAGTAGCTGCGTCTACAAGTGCCCGCCACAATGCCCGGCTATTTTTGTTTGCAATGTCATTGTTGTTGAGCAGGCCCAGGCCAGGCTTGAACCTGCCAGCCTCGGGGTATGTAGCCAGCACCCTACTCACTGAGCTATGGGTGCTAAGCCAGGGTAGAACTTTAAAAGTTCTAATAAACAAAAGGTCCCCCCACCCCCAGATTCTTAAATCAGAATTGTAGGCAGTAGGGATCACAGAATTCCTGTTTGCCTAAGGAGAAATTCTATAGGATCTGGAAGCAGGGCTGTTGCTCCAGGGACCCGCTGAGTACAGGGCACCAGTAGGAGTGGAGCCACGCTGAGCTGAATTTTCTCCAGTGGTGTTCAAATTATAGTGCACTTGAACTGGCAGAGGAGGTAGGAGGAGTAGAGGAAAGTGGCTCTAAGACTTTAGGAAAGAAAAAAGGGAAGGTGGATGAAGCTGGAAGATGAGGTCCCCTCTTCCCTACTCCATCCAGGGGCTGATGCTTCAGATCTGGGCAGAGGGATAGTTGGCCTGATGCTAGAGCACTTTCAGAGCTAGGGGCCTGATGCATGTCTTCTAGGGTTAGGCTGTTGTACCAAGAAGGGCCTTTTCCCATTGTGCCACCCTGAAACAGAGGTCTTGCCAGCCCCTATCTCCTGAGTCTCCATTCCTTGTGATGGGCAAATGATGCCACAGTCAAGGATAGAAATTCTCTGGAGCCTGTAGCTCAGCGGCTAGAGCACCAGCCACATACACTGGAGCTGGCAGATTTGAATCCAGCCTGGGCCTGCCAAAAAAAAACAATGACAACTACAACCAAAAAAAAAATAGCTGGCATTGTGGCAGGTGCCTGTAGTCCTAGCTACTTGGGAGGCTGAGGCAAGAGAATCTCTTAAGCCCAAGAATTTAAGGTTGCTGTGAGCTGTGACACCACAGCATTCTACCCAGGGTAGACACCTTGAGACTCTGTCTCAAAAAGGGGGGAGGGGGAGGGGTAGAAATTCTCACAACTCTTAAGAAAATCTGAGTGTCCTAGCACTCTGGGAGGCCAAGGTGGGTGGATTGCCTGAGCTCAGGAGTCAAGACCAGCCTGAGCAAGAGCAAAACTACATCTCAAAAAAACAAACAAACAAAAAAACCAGAAAAATCTGATTAGAGGAAAGGATTACTGTCTGAGAGTATCCATTGGGGAAAGTTCTCCTTTCAGAAGGAATCTTTATAGGAATAACTTCAGCCTAGAGAATATTAAGGAAATTATGAAATAAAAAAGGAAATTAACAAATAAATGGCTATTTAGGAATAACTTTTACGACCTTAGACAGGTTGTAATCATGTAATCGCCAGACCTCCAGTCTCCAAGTCAGTGTGGTTCATGAACTGTCTGCATCGAAATCTTCTGAGGGAGATAAAAGTACAGAACTCCTGGATTGTACCCAAAGGCTAACAAATCAGCATTTCTAAGAGGAAGACCCAGGAGTGTGCAGCTGATTCTTTTGCCTACTCTAAGTCCAAGGCCCACTGCTTCCAGCACCGCTTTTCTAGGAGTCTTAAAAAATATTCCAGAGTCAAATCGTGTACTCCTTTCCTTTACTACTTTGAGTATCTTTTAGGTAAGCCAGGGAAGGTTTTTACTTAGCAATGTTTGGCTTTGGTGAGTGCTCTTGACAGGGTCTTTACAGGTCTTTGTGAGCCTCTCTCCAGAACCAAAGGCTTTGGTGTTGAAATATAGGAGTGTCATTTGTCTGTAACCTATTCCTCTGTCCCCACAGTCCCACCAGTTACTGGAAGTCCCTTGCCCCTGACCGGTCAGATGATGAGCACGACCCTCTGGACAACACCTCTAGACCCCGATACTCCCACAGCTATTTGAGTGACAGTGACACAGAGGCCAAGCTGATGGAGACCAACGCATAGCCCAGGGGACTGGTTTGCAGCCCTTCCACCAACAGCCTGTGGCTGCCTCGGCGCCTCTCCCAGGAAATGGTGGGATACTAATCTTCCCCCACCCAACTGCTGATCTGCATGGGAAGCACCCCAACCCTCTCTGTCAGGGGGATTTTCCAGGCTGTGGGTGTCCAACATCTCCACACAGAAGAGGTGGGAGAAGAGGAGCTTCTGAAAAGAGAACTTTTTGCTCCTCCCTGCCTCAAAACTGCTATACTCTTGGCTTCTACCATGGGCCACTGTGGGCAGTGGCAGGTGGCCTGGCGCTGCATGGAGCCAGCAAACTGACCTCCAACTCAGCTCCCTGCTCAGGGACAGTGGACAGGTTGCCTACTGGGACACTCTAGGCTGCCAGGTCCTTGGGGAGGAGTTAGTGAGGGGGCAGCATTTCCTTCTCTCTGGTTTGGGGTGAGGGCTTTCTCTTCTCAGTGCCTGCTGTCTTTCTACTTTTTAATTTAAATACCCAACCGCTCTATCACAGCTGCACCTCTGAGAGTGGGAGGTGCAGCTGGAGCCCCGGGGATGGCTTGGGAAGCTCATCTCCATCTTCACTCTGCAGAGAGAAGTCCTCTGTCTGCAGCTGGAGACGTTAGTGAGCAGAGCTGGGTCCAGGTTCTTATGAGTCAGTGTGGGGAGGGGCCTCGGGTGCTTCTGGTTTGGGCGGAGCAGGCCCATACAGACAGGGGTGCATACCTACCTTCTGCAACTTCCAGGCCCCTCCCACCTCCTCAGTGTGATACGTGTAATGACCTATTTAAGAGTAAACCCATTCCACCTATGCCAATTCGGGGCTATCCAAGCACTGCCTCCCTCCCCTTCTGTCCAAGTTGCTTGGATCATGAGTTTTGGTCAGCGCTGATGTGTATCACACACGAGTCCTTACCCTGTGTTCTGAGCCTGTGTCATTTTTCTTCTTTCAGTCTCCCTGCCCCCACACACTTATCCCAGACATGACAGTGTGGTGGTGGTGGTGGTGAGTCTGAAGGCCCCAGCCCCACCCCAAAAGCTTATCCTGATAAGTCCACCATGCTTCGGGGCCCAAGGGCAGTGCCTGGTGCTGCGCCCGTCTGCTGTCTCCCCTTTTTTCCTGCAATGGTTTGTACTCACTGGGCTGTGCTCTCCCCTCCCTGTTTACCTAATGTATAGAAATAAAGGCCCTTTTCTTCCTGGCTACACCAGTTTTCCTGCCTGTTCCTTCAGGCTCAAGTAAAGTCCAGTGTGGTCTTGGAGGGAGAGGTGGAATTCTGATGGGGACGTGGGGGTCTCTGGCCTGCTCCCATGTTGGACCAGTGTCACTTAGAGGGACTTGGTAGGTCACTTGGGGCAGGCATGAGAGGGTTGATCAAGAAAGACATAATCGGGCGGCGCCTGTGGCTCAGCAAGTAGGGCGCCAGCCCCATATACCGAAGGTGGTGGGTTCAAACCCGGCCTCGGCCAAACTGCAAAACAAAAAAATAGCGGGGCGTTGTGGCGGGCACCTGTAGTCCCAGCTATTCTGGAGGCTGAGGCAAGAGAATCGCCTAAGCCCAGGAGTTAGAGCTTGCTGTGAACTGTGCGATAAAGTGAAACTCTGTCTCAAAAAAAAAAGAAAGAAAGACATAATCCCCACCTTCTATAGCGGTGCAAGCCTCATCCTCCCCTGGCCTTCAGGAGGGAATGTTGAGGTCTACCTAATAGTTAAACCTCACCAATTACCAATTAAAGACACACATTCTATCTTCTCTCCTTCTCTCTCTCTTTTTTTAGGGATTCAATCTCTTCTCATTTGAAAGTTGTTTTTGTTTCTTAAACTTAATTTTGGTCATTTCAAAGGTCACTTTTTGATCAAAACTTGGCAGAACACTCTCTGGCCCCCAACCTCTTTGGCCACAGGATAACCTGAAGGGGTTGGGAGTTCTATCTTCATGCCCTAGTCCTTGCTTTGTCCCTTCACTGGCAATTAAGAGGCAGCTCATGCAAAAAGGCAAGAAACATAGCCAGGCATTGTGGTGGGCGCCTGTGGTCCCAGCTTCTCGGGAGGCTGAGGCAAGAGAATCACCTAAGCCCAAGAGCTGGAGGTTGCTGTGAGCTGTGATGTCACAGCACTCTATGGAGGGCGAAAAAGTAAAACTCTGTCTCTAAAAAAGAAAAGAAAATAGGCAAGAAACAAAAGACCCTTCCTCCTCTACCTTCTCTAACGTGGCCAGTTATAATCCCTGCATGAATAAAGTGGTTTGAGCAGGTAGGTGGGAAAGGGTATCAGATAGCCCTAATGCCAAGGCTCTGGTGATGTCAGCCTCCCAGAAAAAGGAAAAGAAAGGAGGGAGAACAATCACCGCCAAAATTAGTGGGAGAGAAGTATGAAATGGACCCATCTTGAAGGAAGGAGACTGTTCCCGCCACTGCTCCACAATAGAGCAGGTAGTAAAAGTGAAGTTACTTTTATAACCATCAGCATATGTTCAATTCTGTCACATCTTTTGTTCCTGCTATCACAAAGCTCGAAATTTGTTTCTCCTAGGAAGTAGTGTGACAAACTCCCTGCCACCTACTGAGTCAGGCCTCTGGTTAACCAGAAAGTCCAATATAAACCTCTAATAGCCTGGCCTAGGGTAAAGGGTTTTGTTTAAGTCAGAAAATATCTATTTGTTTGCTTGGCAGTCAAGAAATAGTTCATAATTGCTTACTGTGGTCTCAGCACCATTCTAGGTGCTGGGGGTAGATAAGATCTCTCCCTTCATAAAGTGGCTATTCCACTGGAGGAGGGAGACACACAAAATACATACTGCACTTTCTAGTGTGCACAAGCCCTGAGTGGGTAGAGAGGAATCAATCATAGTGTTTGTGCTCCAGGGGATTGTGGACTTGAGCTGGAGCCAACCTCTGTGGAAATCATTACACAGGACATAACAGAAGGACAAGATGGGGGCATATTATGAAAGGAGAGTCTGTTTTTGAGGTAGGGCTGGGACAGCTTCTGGAAGAAGCATGAAGATAGGCCTTCCGCAGGTAGATATTGCTGGAATAGACATGCTGGGGGGAAGAAGAGCTTACACCAAGGTCCTGAGGCAGGGAGAGATTGGTGAAGAGCATGCTGCAGGCCGTCTGGGGAAGCCAGAGGACAAAGCCTGAGATGACCAATGCTTCTCCGAGTTTCAGTGAAGCCCCTTGGCCAAGGTGGTGGGCTGTAGGCTGGGAAGGAGATAATTCCCTTGGCACTAACCCTAGAGGAGTCCAGGAGTTTTCAGGACCACCAAATTCTGTCTTCACTTTGCGTAAAAGCTGCATAAGCTCCTGCCCTCACCTGCACACTCATGGCAGCTCTGGTGCTTAAGATGTGATTCATGCAAAACAGAAAGCAAATCTGTCCCTGTGCCAGGCTCAAAGCCAGCTTGCTAGATCCTTCTCTCTAATCACAGACCCTCAGGATTGCTTGGGCTCCTGAATAAGAGGACCAAAGTCCTATGGAACTCCCCATGATGCCTAGTCTGTGCCCAGAGACTATAGCAGCAGGCAGTGACCCTGAAACTGCCTCCTTTTGTCCTTGTGTCCCCTTGGCAGATTATCTCAGTTGTCCTTTCCCACGTCCCCCGCCCCCACGCCTGGTGGCACAGACACTTAGCGATTTGCTCCTTAATTGTCCCCCAGCTAGGCTTCGCAGATGCCGCTCTTTAATCTCTCCTGATAAATGAATCGCGCCGCTCCTTTAATCATATGTTCATATCCAAGCCAATTTGAATCAATTTGGCAGGGAGCGTGTTGCAAGAGATGCCATGACTGCTGTTTCTCCCCCCAGGGCCCTGGAGCCACAGCAACTTTTGTCCTCACCCTCAGCAAAAAGCCCAAGACGCCCATTCAAGGAAAGGATCTCCTACCTGAACGGTGGGGACTTTTCAAAGTCATCTCATTCATTCTTGTCCTCCAAGCAGGCCATGAGGGACTGGAGGGAGATGGATTCCCAAAGGCCTCAGAAACGGAAGGGAGGGGGAATGAGTCAATAGCCTTCCTTGGTCAGTGAATAAAGGGCTCAGTAACAATCTCTGGGAGAAAGTGCTGCCTTAAATCTAACCCCAATCCTTTCTGTCCCCCATTCATTTCCTCTGAGCTGGTTCTCAGGGAAGCTGGAACACTTCATCACCTTTTATATAGCAACACATTCCAGACAAGTCTATGATAATTTGTCCTTGCCTGCTACTGCTGCTGGCATTCACTCCAACTCCTTTCATCTTCCCCTAGGACATATTTTCTAAAACCTCCAGCCTGGTGGGCAGTCTGGGACAGCTTGGTAATGTACCAAGATCTGCCATATGTGGGAGCTGCTCCCTTTTCACCTCTAGAATGGTGCCCATGTGCAGTAGTGAAAACAAAGCAAAAATAGACAAAACCTGCTAAACTGAGCGCTTATTCCGCTGCTAGCGCTGCGACCTTGCAGAAGGGACTTAACCTAAGCAAGCCTAAGGTGGTATTGCTGGCAAGAACATTTTGGCTCCCAAATTCACTGCAGCCAACAGAATCTCCCATCCCAAATCCTTTATTGCACCCACCTGCATCCACCCCCGACCCCCGTGAGAGCCAGAGGGCTGAGAAATCCGGTACCCTGGGGGAATATCATCTCCCCTGGTCTCTCTGGGGTTAGTTTTGGTCTAGCCGACCCGGCGAGCCTCAGCATCCGGTTTCAGTTCCTCTCTTTCTCTGGCTCTGCCAGTCCAGGCAGGTGCCCAGCCATTCACTGGACAACTGAGATGTCATTAGCATAGTCATGCATCATTTGCACGCCCACGGCTTCAAGAGCGCACAATCCTATGACTCCGCCCCCCGCCTGGACGGCCTTCTCTTATTTCCCATAGGCCACGCCCCTTAAAAGAGAAAGGTGAGCCCTGTCCTTGGGTTTTTAGGCAACTGCTGTGGGCCCCCCCCCAATCACTTACCCGCGTTGCCCTTTTTTTTTTTTTTTTTTTTGAGACAGAGCCTCAAGCTGTCACCCTGGGTAGAGTGCCGTGGCATTACAGCTCACAGCAACCTCCAATTCCTGGGCTCAGGAATTCCTCTCCTGCCTCTGCCTCCCAAGTAGCTGGGACTACAGGCGCCCGCCACAACGCCCGGCTATTTTTGTTTGGG
>CAUYON010046515.1:0-59990 GCA_963573935.1 Arctocebus calabarensis
TATATATTAATGGGCAAGAGACATGAATAGAACCTTCTCTAATGAAGACAGACAAATGGTTAACAAACATGAAAAAATGCTCATCATCCCTAATTATTAGAGAAATGCAAATCAAAACTACCCTGAGATACCATCTAACTCTAGTGAGAATGGCCCACATCACAAAATCTCAACTGCAGATGCTGGCATGGATGTGGAGAGAAGGGAGCACATTTACACTGCTGGTGGGACTGCAAACTGATACAACCTTTTTGGAAGGAAGTATGGAGAACTCTCAAAGAACTCAAGCTAGACCTCCCATTTGATCCTGCAATCCCATTACTGGGCATTTATCCAAAAGGAAAAAATATTCTTTTATCATAAGGACATTTGCACTAGATTGTTTATTGCAGCTCAATTTAAAATCGCCAAAATGTGGAAACAGCCTAAATGCCCACCAACCCAGGAATGAATTAACAAACTGTGGTGTATGTACACTATGGAATACTATTCAGCCATTAAAAAAAATGGAGACTTTACAGCCTTTGTATTAACCTGGATGGAAGTGGAACACATTATTCTTAGTAAAGTATCACAAGAATGGATACGCATGAATCCCATGTACTCAATTTTGATATGAGGACAATTAATGACAATTAATGACATGGTGGGGGTGAAGGAAGGGGAGAGCAGAGAGAGGAAGAATGAGGGAGGGGTGGGGAAAGGAAGAGCAGAGAGAGGGAAGGAACGAGGGGGATGGGGTCTTGGTGTGTGCCACACCTTTTGGGGCAAAACACGATTTTAAGAGGGACTTTACTGAACAAATGCAATCACTGTAACTTGATTTCTTGTACCCACAACGAATCCTCAACAATTAAAAAAAAAAAAAGATTATTTACAGGTAGTGAAAAAGAATGCATACCTCTGGAAAAGCAATTATATGCTTTGAGAGCTCACCACAATGCAGTGGCTCACGACCAACTCTTATGTAAGATAACTTGTTTATAAATACTTAAAATATTAGGCAAAGACCATTGCTTGATAAGACAGAATTACTGAAAGTACCATAGGAAGAAATAAAATTTTTCTTGTACCTTTCTCTACCTAATTTCTATAGCAAAATAGTTTCTGCTACATTTTCTACTCTTCAGTCATTAATTAAACTTATTCATAGTAAACAGAAAATATATTTTATGATTCCTTAACTAGTAATAATAGGTTGTTATGAACTTTAATTTTGGGTAGTTAGGAAAAAATATATATTATCTCAATAAAGTAAATACAATGTTAATATTATTAAGTATGGTTTTAAATCTATGCTTCTGGGCTTGGTGCCCATAGCTCAATGGTTAGGGTGCCGGCCACATACAACAGGGCTGGTGGGTTTGAGCCCAGCCTAGGCCTGCTAAACAACAATGACAACTATAACAAAAAAAAAAAAGAAAAAAATATCCTGGCGTGGTGGCGGATCCCAACTACTCCCTGTATGCCCACCTATGTGGGAGGCTGAGGTGAGAGAATCGCTTAAGCCCAAGAATATGGTTTCTGTGAGCTGTGACACCAGGCACTCTACCAAGGGCAAAATAGTAAAACTTTGTCTCAAAAAAAAGAAAATCTATGCTTCTGATGCTTAATATAGAATTTTTCTACTATTTTCAAGAATGATTCTTCTTGAATAATATTTTTAAGCAATAGTTTCTATTTTTATGCATAAATTATTAATCTCAATTTAATTTGAGTTTTCAAACCATACTTCAAGATAGAAATCATTTTGTTATTTTATAGAATTTACATGAAAGGGATGGATGACTCATTTTTCAGTCAAATAAATATAATTAAAATTTTATAAATATTCATTTTAATAAATTATATATGTCAATAAATATAGTAAGCATAGATCAACCATGCAACAAATAGCCTCTATAAATATTTGAAGTATATAGAAATCATAATCTTTTCACAGAATACATCTGGAATTTTCAAGTTTAGTAAAATGTAGTATAACAAAAAAGGAGCTAAAGGAGCTAAAGCCTCCAAGGGGTGGTGGTAGTGTTAGGTGTTTATGTTGGTAGCAAGGATACTAATGAATGGACTGAGCAATTTATTGTACATAAGATACAAATTAAGACAAAATGATGTTTGACTGACAGGCTTGTAGATCTAATGTTTCCTCAAGGAAGGAAAATTTATTTTTCATTTAGTTGGAAAGTTTCCTTCCTTCCAAGATGGAGTTATTTTTCATTTTCTGTATCTTCCTACACCCTTCCCACACAGCTTCAGAATATAGATTATAGTTAGACCATTTATAAATAGTTAGATTTAATCAACAAGGTAAACATTCATATAGCAATTATTGCAAATTAACCACTTTGATGTTAATCATTTCTATTTGTGTTTTTCAGATTTGATTTCAGGTGTCTTTAAAAGAGGTAACTTTACCAACTCATAAGATGCCAACTTTTGAGTCATCGTCAGTTAAAAATAAAGGGGGATCACCTTGAGCTTCAGAAATGCAAATCAACTGGAAAAACACCAGCTGGCCTTAATCTTTCAACATTGCAGTTTAGTCTGTCTCATGTCAGCAGGCTAGCAGGTATTCTTTTTATAGAAACAGAAACTTAGCAGATGTAGCTGCTGTTTTTTTCTTGTCAAAAGTGAATTTTTCCCTTTCCCAGCTGTACACACACACACACACACACACACACGCACACGCACACACACAGTCCCCTGTTGCCCAAAAAATATACATTGATAAATAGTACCATGTTAGTGAAAATCACTATTATAGTATCAGGGCGTTAGACTGAAGGCCCCAGGCTTTTAAAAAATTGTTAGTAGCAAAAGTTAAAATGAAATATGAACATATAAATATCCATCATACTCATTAAGAGACATGAGCAATAGAGAGGGTCATGAAAGTTAACTTGAGGTTTGCTCCACTTTAAAATATTCAACTGCAGTTCACTCTGGTAGGACCTCAGACATTTCTGATTCAGTCTCCCTATCTGTTCTTTTTTGTCCTTATTTTTACAGCAGATAATAAGTCACTGTCTCCTTTGCTATGCTACTGTGTCTCAAAAAAAGATGACGAGGTAATATATGCAACCCAAAATAACCATTTCTTTTAATAAGTAAAGGTTAAAACCATTTATATGATGACTCAGAGACACCAAGTACTGCAAATACATCAGTCATATGATGGTGTCCACATACAGTCAAGGCAGATTATGGGGAAGTGAGGTACCAGCATCTACAGAAGAAGCCAAAAAATGAATATACATTCAAGGAAGGGAAAAATGTATTAAATTTATAATACTCAAATCATGTTTGACTTTTACAATTATAGGAGATACAGGATATGATATATAAGATAACAAACATTATCAGTATATATTGAGTATTACAATTTTGATACAGTTTCTTCCTTTTCTTAGAATGTGAGTATATTTTTTTGGCACCCTCTTGTATGTTTGGGAAATAAACCCACTCGGTTTTTTTCTTATGAAGTGAGACGCCATATGAAACTCAATATTGCAGAAACATGAAACATGGCCTGTTATTCCTACCTACCTCAATATTCTATTTACCCAGTTATTTCCCTTTCTTTGGTTTACCCTATTTTATATCATGAGAAGTCATAAACTGGACAGTAAATTAGACTACCACCCAGTTTCTTCCTCTCTACCACTAAAGTGCAGTTGACCCTTTTTACTTTGTGATAGCTCTCATGAACCATTTTTACTATTGATCTCTGAAATTTTCTTTATAAAAGAATAGTGGTAGAAGCTTTTGGCAAAGGAGATCTTTCACTGACTATATGATTTTTACCAGTTCTAGGAAGATTTGAAAATATTAATATATAATTAAACTGCATCCTATGCCAGGCACCATTCTTACTATAGCAGAAACTATGAGGAATGCCAGCCACCCTCTGTGGGTTTTATTAGTTTTACCTCACTGAATTCCTGTCTATGTATCTACTCAACATAGAACAGTAAAATGTGTTCACAAGCATTTAAATACAAGAAAAAAAAGAACCTGTGAAATCTGAGTCATTGTTTTTATCTTACATTTCTGGTATAGTTTTATATCAAAGAAAGAAATCTAAGAAATGGAAGTATTCATGTGCCCACAGTAAATGGCATGTGATTGTAATGTAACACCTAGAAATAGACTACAAATAAACAGGGCAAAGTAGGAAATTTTGACACTCTAAAATTTCTTACTATATTTTTAAATCTACTGCAATGTAATGCATCACTTTATTTATAAGTTTAAATATGAAATATATTGAATAGGGCAATTACTTTAAAACAGAGAAATTTATAATACTTCTTTGATCAATATAGATTAGCATTTTACTATATGATTCTGAAATCGAATTTTATGAACTAAGACATAGCAGATATAACTATTAGTCCTCAACTCTTTTCTCCAAAATTGTACTCTCATATTAAGTTTTCACTTGAAGTAATTGTTAATTATTCCATTTTTTTAAACTTGTCTATATCTATATGTACTCATAGGGGTAGGTAGGTATCATTGCATGATTACTCTACAACTTCATAAATAATATAATAATGTCCTTTTTCAGCTGTTTTTACTCAAGTATTTTTATGTATTTATGTCTTTACATATAGCTTTATTTTAGTAATTTTCGTTTCCATTTGTATTCCAGTATGTAATGGAATACGCCACAGCTTCATCATTTATTTCCTACTAATCAATGATTAGTATGTTTATGTTTGTTTAAATTACAAAGAATACTATAAGGAATAGTTTATATATTTTTTTTTTAATAATTTTATTGAATCATAATTATGTACATTGGTGCAATCACAGGGCACGATTCATATACATTCAGAAATATTTTGATCATACCGTTACAGATATCCTTCATGGCATTTCCTTGATCACTATATATAGACATTAATACTCTACCTTTAATAAGTTTCGCCAGTACCCTGCTAAGATGCACCGTAGGTGTGTTCCCACTAATTGCCCTCCCTCTACCCATCCTCCCCCCACCCCTCCCCTCCCTTTGGATCTTTTGATGAAATAGGGTCAAGCCTTCTGCCATTAACTCTTAAAAGACTGACACCACGCTCTTGGCAAGTGCTGACCACAACGTAGGTCAATTTGACAATTGACATTCTCTAGCGCAGAAGAAGCCATTGCCATCTGTCCACGTGACTTCACCGAGGATAATGAGACTGCCTCGGACATGTGGGTTGGAAAGAAATGACTTTATTCCAAGTAAAATAAATCTAAATAATACAAATGTGGTGGGAGTGTTGCTAAATATTTCTGGAGACTCTTGAGGCGCTTTAGAAGAAAATGAAACACTTTAGTAATAATTTTTGCTTCTCTCTCTCCTAAGTCTGACAATTTAAAAATATCATACAGGCAGAACTAGTGTTTTAAACTCTACCTGTATTTCCAGGAGGGTGTCCGCAGGGCTGCGCCTGCAGGGAGGTCGCGGGGAGTCAATGCAAATCAGGCCCATAGCCTCGGGTTTCCTTCAGGACCCTCCCAGCACAGGCAGATTTTAGAACAGCAATTGTGCAGAAAAAGAAACATTACCAAACAAAATAAGGTTGTTTATTATCCTCCTTCATAGGAGGGCAAGATTTTTCTCTAGGTCTTTAACCCTCTGCTCCAGCCCAACAAAATTCAAGGGAGGACAAAGTCTTAACTGAAGTTCTGCCTTCTGTCAGACCTTTTAATGTAATCTTAACATCCATTCTGTTTAATAATCTTTTGTCCAATAGACATAAATAAAGTATAAATATGTGTCTGACTGCAATGAATTAGTTTCCTAACAGGTGAAGGAATCCTTGCCAAGGCCCAGCAGTGAGCTGGTCGATGCAGTTAACGTGGTGCATTAGTACAAGGCTGGCAGTTCATTGTTCTAGAAATAGATATAGATTTAGCATTTATGGGAGCCTTTGCATAGGATGAAACAGAGCAGTGAGTAGCAGACACTCCTTCCTGAGTTTGATTTTAGATTGCACTTTCATATCAGGTCAATGAGTCTCTTGTTCATGCTAAGAAAATGTGTGCTCCAGTACCAAAGGGGAATATGCCTTTCTTTGCAAGTGCATTTTTGCCTAAAACATTATTAACTCTCTATATAAATAACTTAAAAATAATTTTCACTCTGTCCATTAATTTAATTAATTTCTTCTGGACTGGAGGGAAATGTTTGCTTGGTACTGCCTTTAGTGAAGTTAAATTGCCCGAGGTTATTGGAAATGGGTAGGGAGAAAGGAGAGAAAGAGAAGGAATTGGTAAAGGATCCAAAATCGTAGTGGCATAAGAGAAACAAGTTATAGTATTCTATATCACTGTGGAATGGCTATAATTAACAACATTATTGTTAACTAGGATACGGCTTCCAGTAGCCAGAAAGAAGGCATTGAATGTTTCTGATGCAAAGAAATTGTAAATGTTTAAGATGATGGGTATGCCAATTACCTTGATCCGATCACTATACATTACACGAGTCAGAACATCACTATGTACCCCACATACATACGGTGTCCAGTTTGTGTCCAATTTTGCACACCAACTTTATGAATAACCTGTATACAGAGTGAGCCCCCACATGGATACACATTTCAAGAAAGGCAAAAGAAAAAAAAACTGTATTAAAATTGTAACACTCTGGTCACGTTTGGCTTCTGCAATTGTAAGAGGAGCTCAGATATGACTTGTGTTCATTTTTGGTTTTTGGAATATAGTGAGCGTGACAGTTTAAAAAAAATTTAAAACATTTTAATATAGTTTTTTCCTTTCTTAAAATGTGTATACATTTGGGACACTCTCTGTATGTAATTATTATGTGTCACTTAAAAGTAAAATCAAGGAAAACGGAAAGTGCATTGACATCGAGATTGTGTTCCGGTCTTTGTGGAGCTACTTCTTGTCCTGCTTTTGGACGAGTCACCTGATCTGTCTAGTTTATAGTTTCATCCTCTGTATTTGAAGAGTTGGGGTTCCATGATTACCAAAATTTCAAGAAAATGCATCAAGATGTTGATCCTATTTTCACTATCTCAAAGTGAGAGGCCTGCAGACTTGGTTCAGCAGAATTGTGGCTGACATTTATTAGTGCTTCTTATGATTTTCACTTTTAGTTAAGTTTTACAAATTATTTTGATTAATGTTTGTGTTTCCTCGTTGGAACTCAATAGCTGATTGGAATTGTTCCTGTCTCCTGAATGATTGTCCACTTTTTGCTTTTCTCTTTTCAAGGCCAAAGCTTGAGCATCAGTGGCGCAACTGTCTGAGTAGCTGTGAAGTAACTATGGACAGGGAGCTGCGTTTTGAAAGGCTTACTTCTTTCTCTGTCCATTCGCACTAATGTTTCCTCTTTTTTCTTTCCCATTTCCCTCTTTGCACTCTGAAGCCCCAAACATTTCTGATTTCTAGCGACTTTGAGAGCACTGATCAGCAGTAGAACAGGAGAGTGCTGTCACCTGCTCTAAGGTGAACAAGGAAAGCCCTGGAGAGCCCTCAGCCTTGCACTGTCCCAGAGTTGGCCGACAGCAAATGAAGTTTCCTTTCTGCTAAGGATAGGCATTTCGTCTTCTGCTGCTCGAAATCTCAGTTTCACTGATCATGGCTTTTTCTAGATTTACAGTAAGATTGTAGGAACTGAAGGATGGAGTGGGGGATGAATTGGATGTCCTGGGAGACTCCGGTTCTTGTAAGTCTCTGTTCACGGGCCCTGGCCCAGGTGCAGCTAAAGTGACTGGTCTATGGGCACTGGTAGATTTCATGAGACATAACCTGACCACACTTCACCTTAAGGTCACGTGCAGAATCTCTCTTCCTGCAAGGGACTTCCTTGTTCATGCTGAGGCACAGAACTCCAGGAGGACGACTCAGCAGTTTAGGCAAGTGCAATCCAGAGGGCAGATGGGAGAGAGGAGGAACAGAGGACCAGGGGCTGGAAATTTCCGCTCTGAAAATCAAATCTATGACCAATGGAGATTGGGTTTATGGTTAATTTTCCCCCCTTTCCTTGACCTACAGAAAATTTCTACTTTAATAATGAACATGTGGGATCTTTTTACTTGATCAAGTGAATTACACTTAATACCAGCTCTTAAACACCCAGCTATTAGCCCCCCTAGTCTGCTGTGCCTTACCCTCCGCTCTCTCACTCCTGTTTCCCTGGTTTGCGCTGTAATAAAATAGACGTACTTAAGCTTCTGTTTCAGGCTCTGTTTCCTGTGCAAGTCAGACTAAGACACTGGTCAATTTTGACAATATTCATGAACACACAGAACCATTCGTGATCTGTTAAATTGTGGCAGAATGGAATGAATATCACACCCCTTAACTAGTTGTCTGTTCCTGCTCTAGGTCCATCCGTGACTTTCTTAAATTTAAGGCTCCATGGCAGGGTAGAAATGCATTAACACAGAAAAAGCAGCACGCCTAAGTTAACAAGGATTCTCTCTTTTCAATTTTGTAGATAAATGTCTTTTCCAAATGCAAAGGGCAAAAGTATTATTTAAGCCAAATGTGTTTTTTTTGGGGTTTATTTTTGAAGATATGTTCCCTTTAAAATGTTTCCTGTTATTTCTACAGAAATAAGTAGTAGGAAAGATTCGGGGAGTAAGATGTTGCTAACGAAAAATGTATGTTTGAAAACTTATGTCAGGATAAACTTTCTATCTTTTGTCTATAAAAGAGCTTGCCACTCTCACCTAAACAGACTTTTAGAGAAAACAAAAGATACTCAGGTATTTCACAAATGTTCCCGAGGGTCTGCTCTGTCCTACATCCTTGCTCTGCGTGCTGCAAACTTAGCAGAGAACGAGGTAAGCCAGGTCCCTGCTTTCATGGGGCTTATGCTCTAGTACAGGAAATAGACAGTATGCAGGTAAAAGAACACGGTAAGTCTTAAAGAAGACAATAAAACAGGGATGTGGTGTATAAGGACTGGAGAAATCTTTTTTAGATTAGGTTATCAGGAGAGACCTCCATGGAAGTTACGTGAGCCCTGAATAGTTCCAGAAGCTGGTGGTGCGTACCCTGGGCTCAGGATTTCCAACCCCATCAAAAGCAAATGCAAAGACCCAACATGGGGAATGAGTTGGTACAGGCCAGGGAAAGAAGGAAATTGGTATAGTTTGAGAATAGTGACAAGAGCTACCATAGTGTAAAATGATAAGAAAAGTTAAAAATGTTTAGCATTTCATTTTCATTTCACTCACATTAGTGAGCTTGAGTTTATTTAAAATGTAGTGGAAAGCCATTGAAGGGTTTTAATAACAAATGAAAGAATAACATATAAAAGAGTCCATTTCATAGTACTTTTGTAAATGTTGGACATTAACATAAGAAAAGCTGCAAATTACTGTTTAAAATATCAGAATTAAGACGTTTAACCCAGAAGGTAACATGTTCTAATTTGTGTTTTCATTATACTCCTAGTGTATAGCGGAGTATCAGATATACCGCTATAATCCCACTTCAACTGTAGAAGAGTTAAGTCAAGCTACGTGCATTTATCCACCCCTCTTTATACCATCACTGCTTCAATATTCCTCTACACACACTAACGACCACACTGGATAACGTTATCAGTTATTTTTTCATCCCTGCTGCTACAATTTCTTTCTTCTTTAAAATTTCACCCTTGTCTGGCGAGCACTCTGGTGCGTTAACTGTACTCCTGGGCTGGTGTGTTGATGACCGAGTCTCTTGGTTTCCCTTCCCTGGAGGATGTCTTGATTTTATCTTCATTCTTGAAGGATGTTTTTGCTGGGTATAAACTTCAGAATTAACCATTCTTTTTTTTTATTTAATACCTGAAACATGTTATGCTTTTTTTTTTTTTTACTGACTTCTGTGGTTCATGATGATAAACTTGCTACCATTCCAAAAATCACTCCTCTGTGGGTGATGTGTCATTTTCCTCTAGGCATTTCCAAAGTTTTTTGTTTTACTTTAATTTTACAAAGATTATGGCATGTTCTGGCACGGTATATCTAGTTTGTGGTTCACTCAGATTCTTGAATATATATGTATATATTTCACCAAATGTGAGGGTTTTCAACATGATTCATACCAAATACTTTTCCAGCTGCAAACTCCTCATCCTCTCCTCTTGGCTCTTCAGTGATGTGCAGGTTTGAACTTCTGCCCTTGTCCCTCAGACTGCTGTTCCATTTCTTTCAGTCTCCTTTCTCTTTGCTTTTCAGACTGGGTAACTTCTGTTGCTCTATCTTCAATTTCTCTGACTCTTTACTCTCTCTGTCTCTATGTATCTTTTCACTGTTGAGTTGACTGGCAAGTGTGTTTTAAAATTTTGATTACTGTATTTTTTACAATAATGAGAAAATTTTTTTATTTTTATTCTATTTATACCTTCTATGCCTTTGCTAGGTTTTTTTCCCATTGCTTTTTACTGTGCTTGCAACTATTCATCAAAACATTATTAAAATACCTGCTTTAAAAAATACATAGGATAATTGCAACATATATATCATATTGGAATTGCTGTGAGTTGATTACTTTTTCTGAATCCAGTAGAGGTTTCCTTGGTTTTAGGCCTAATGAGTGATTTGCACATGTACCCTGGACATTTGGGGTGTTAATGTTGTGAGATTCTGGATGCTGTCGAATCTTCTTCAACTTGCAGGGATCCCCTTGCTCAGGCGTAACATGGAGATTCCAATGGGAGTGGATGTTTAGCCCCCCAGGTCTGCTGTCACTACCATGGCAAAGTCAAGCCTTAGTTTTCACCTTTATACTGAGACTAGGTCTCAGTTCAGCAGGAGTCTGGGAGTTTATGTCTATAACTAGAGTAATTCTAATTATGCCTGAGACTTTCAAAAGCCACAAAATCCTTTCAGGGATGGTTTATTATTATCTTTTTTTTAATTAAATCATTGCTGTGTACTTTAATGCAATCAGGGGTACAATGTGCTGGTTTCATATACAATCTGAATTTTTTTTTTTTGAGACAGAGCCTCAAGCCGTCACCCTGGATAGAGTGCCATGGCATCAGAGCTCACAGCAACCCCCAATTCCTGGGCTCAAGTGAGTCTCCTGCCTCTGCCTCCCAAGTAGCTGGGACCACAGGAGCTCATCACAATGCCCGGACATTTTTTGGTTGCAACCGTCATTGTTATTTGGCGGGCCCGGGCTGGATTCGAACCCACCAGCTCAGGTGTACGTGGCTGGCGCCTTAGCCCGTTGAGCCACAGGCGCCGAGCCAAGGTTTCAGTTTCTACTGAAAAAAAGAGTATTACCTAAGCACCTACAGTTAACTAGTAAATGATGTGGCTTTAAATCCCAGCGGACAGGCTTGGTGCCTGTGGCTCAATGGGCTAAGGCGCCAGCTACGTAGTAAATAAAAGTAGTATGAAAGGTTATTTAACAGTGGTTAAAAGTTGGGGCTTGAAGTGTAGCCAGCCTCTGTATGAGTCCTAGATTCTCAGTTCACAGATGTTTGATTTCAGAATATGCATTTAACTCTTTAAATCTATATTCTTCCTCCATTAAATGGGCATGAGAATATTCAGTTATCATAGAGTGTTGTGAAGGTTAAGATATGTAGCTAAAGGCTGTTTTTTTGTTTGTTTGTTTGTTTGTTTAAGTCATTGTTTTATTCCTGGAAATTATTATAAAATGGATTCCTCCCCCCTCCCCAGGACATTTTCATGTCTCATTATAGAAATAGTTCCTTCAAAGGCAAGAAAGATTATCTAAATCAATAGTGCATTTGGGTAAGAAATTATACTGCTGATATACACAAACAGGAAAGTACCTAATAATTATATATTATACTATTTAAATTTGTAAGATTACAAGTTTTTGCAAAAATTAAATTTGTGAACTTCTTATCTGCAGTAAGTGGTTAGAAGCTCCTAGTATGGTGGGTAGAACCACAGTCAAACTTAACTATCTTCGTACTGAGACTAAATGGCGTGGTCTCAGTGCAGCAGGGGTCTGGGAGTTTATGTCTATAACTAGAGTAATACTAATTATGCCTGAGACTTCCAGAAGCCACGAAATTCTTCCGGGGATGATTTATTAGCTTTCTGTTTGCTATGCAAGGAAAAGGCCATTGTCTGTGTGCGGTCACCTGCCTGTCTGTTAGTGAATTGAATTTAAAAGGGTTCGACTTGACTTTATTTCTCTAACTTGACTAACAATAACAAATATTTATGAAATTCCTACTATAAACTAGTCATTTTAGAAGTGTCCTTCAGTTTAGTGAGTTACTCCATATGGTCCTTGAGATAGACCCCTGAAAAGTCTCTTCAGAATCCCTCCCCCCTTCAGTTTACTGAGTTACTACGTGTGGTCCCTGAGACAGACCCCTGGAAAGTCTCTTCAGAATCCCTGCCTCCCTCCCTCTCAGGACCGTTCAGATGTGTCCATCTTCCTGCAGGCAGCCAGGTGCTCAGGGCCGGCTGGTCTGTGCTTAATTTGCTCAAGGAGAGAAATGCAATTGGTCTAATCAATTTGATGTTCCCTTTCCTTTGCCAACCATGGCTTAAATATCAGCACAGGAGATAGTTTTATTCATTATGCAGTTTGTTCCTAGGAAAGATTTGTTTATTCTTAAAAAGAGGAACAAAAAAGGAATCTCTTCCCCTTTCTTCTGGACCCAGTACCGTTTAGATGCAAAGCCCACAGCGATGTCAGCCATGTTGTGAACATGAGGTGAGAAGGTCCAAGGACGGGCCTGAAAGTCCTAGGGTGGGAGAGCAGAGAATTGAGCATGGGATTGGGCCACTCTCTTAACCCACCAGACATATGCTCTGTCTGGGTTGCCTGTATTTGCTAAGATCCTTATCTCGTGTAAGCCAGATAAGTTCAAGATTTCCTGTTACTTATTACTTGTATCTAGCCAGGTAAGTTCAAGATTTCCTGTTACTTGTAGCTACAGGAGGACTGAGAAAGGTCCTACATGCTAAAAGGCTTTACAAACCATAGCTGGAGTACAAAAGGCTTTATAAACCATAGTACCAAGCAAAGCGAAAACAGAAGTCCAAAGGGCACGCCATGAAAAATACCTCTATTTTTATTTTATTTTATTTATTTTCAAGTGAAAATATTTTATTTATATTCAAGTGAATTCAAGATAAACTTTAGGTTTAGTTGATAAAATTATATCTGTTCCCTCTGTCTAAATTCAGTTTTCTTTCTCTGTTGCTCTGTAGCAACCTGCTCACATTTGTACTTTGCCTTCACATCCTAACTTACACAGTAGTTGCCTCTGACTTTAAACTTGGAGGCCCATATTTTTGCTGCTTGTATAAGTATGTGCTACTGTACTAGCGGGAAATGAAGAAACATTTGGTTAAATGAATAAATAAATAGTATTCAGGATTATATAACTTTTTTATTTTATTTTATTTTTATTTTTTGAGATAGAGTCTCATTGTATTGTCCTGGGTAGAGTATAATGGCATCATAGCTCACAGCAACCTCAAAGTCCTGTGTTTAAGCAATTCTCCTGCCTTAGCTTCCCGAGTAGCTGAGACAGGCGCCCATCACAATGCCCAGCTAGATTTTCCATTTTTAGTAGAGACAAGGTCTTACGCTCTTGTGCAGGATGGTCTGGAATATCTGTACTCAAGTGATCCACCTGCCTCAGCTTCTGAGAGTGCTAGGATTACAGGTGTGAGCCCTTGAGCCCAACCAAGGATCATATAACTCACAAAAAATGTGAGGTTGCCAACTACCTTAAAAATACACAATTGAGGTGAGTGGGAAAGGCATCCAAGAGAACTTGAAAAGTGTCTTGAAAGATGAGTAGACTTTGAGTAAGGAAAAGAGCCAGAGAAAGTGTTGTTGGAGACAATTAAGAGACAAAAAGGATATTGAAAGTAAAGTTGTGGAATTATTTGCTTGTCACGATGGGCATAAAGATAAACCTGGAAATGTAGTTTGAAGTCAAACTGGGGAGGATCTCGAATGCCAGAGGGAAGAGCTTTTCATTGCCCAGTAAAAATTACAGGGAAACTAGCCATTGAAACACAGACACTGAGTTATATAAAAGTAAGGTTTTATAGAAATACTAAGGTAAAAATCTCCCTTCCCTGTCCTTTGCCTGTATCTTTCCTTCTGATTGCCTCCTCATTCCAGGCCACTCCAATCCATCCTTCTGGGATGAGAGTGAAGATACTTCCCTTGGCAGTCAGATAGAGCGAGCATTGCTATCAGATCCCTACGGCTCCACACCCAGCAAGCAGGGACCTACCATCTAGAGAAGGCTACGGGGGCATTGCTTTCAGAGCACTAAAACGAGCACTCTGAAACATAGGGGCAATGCTACTGAGTTTAAGACAAAATTTGGGGAAAAATTTGGACTGTGTAGAAAGTGTCAAGTATGGACTTTCGCACAGGATAGGCAGTTGAGTGATATTAAAGCAATGCTCGGTGATGGCTGGTAGGCTAAGCAATGTAGTCTGGTTACAAGCCCGAGAATACCTAGGCATAGTCCCAAGAGAAGTTTGTAATCAAATGCAGCTTGCAGAGAGAGTTTCAGATCTTACATGATTTTCATAATGAATGTTTTGGATTATCACAATATGTTTTCCTATGCTCATTTTCATCTAGATGGAGGGGGGCTTTCAAGAACCCATGCCTTATACTTTTTATTTCAGTACCTTAAGGTACTCAGAATTTCCTTGCCAGAAGGATCCATGTAAAAATTAGAATCCATCTTGAAATTCAAGTAAAGACTGCATCCCTAAGTTGTTTCAAAAAATTGAGAGCTGAACATATTGTAATCCTCAGAGCTGTCCCGAGACAGACAATATCGCAGCAGTTTCTGCCCATGTGTCTTTGTTTTGCAAATGAATATGCAACATTACATTAGAGCAACAAAAAAATTAATCTTGGAATTGAAGAACCTAACAAATGTTGAATTGAAAAACAAGTTAGTTAACCTTAGAGAAAAAGAAAAGAAACATCTAGTAAATTATTAACACCTCAAATTTTACAGTGATTTTTCCATTGACAGTCAAGGGCAGGGGGAAGGAACTAGAGATTGTGTGTGATATTAAATGCTGTTTTAAATGAATATCTATTGTTGTTCCTGTAAATACCATATAATACAGCTAAATTATTCAAATATTACTTAAATTGTATTGTTATAAAAGGCACCGGGAACATAGCCAATCTCATTTCAAAACAAAGTGGCAACAAGACAAAAATTATACCATTTACAAAAACCATGGCTTAGAACACCTCTCATGATGGGAATTGTTAGACTTTTGGTATAAAAAACTGGTGGAATTCTACTTTGCATTCTCAGGGAGCTCTCACCATCAAGATGCCATCTTGTTTAATGTGGTATTAGGTAATCTGTGCATATCCTTTGGTGAATAACTTTTCCTCTTTAAACTGAGCTTTTAACAACTTTTGGTTTTCTTCCTAATCATTGGCCCACTCGTGGTTTTAGTGATAAAAATATGTGACTGAATTTTCTATAAAGCTTAAGACTAATAGTGTCTGAAAGGAAACTTGAAAAACCAAAGTAAAAACATTCCTTTAATTCATAATTTAGTCTAAAACCTTCCACAGAAATGTTTGTTTGGGCAGCATTATTCTAGAAAGTCTGAGGAACAGTCTTTTAATAAGTAGTTATTTAAACTGATAGCTTCACCTTCATGGTTGTGGGAAAGGAAACCTATTATGTTCTTCCTGGTGGTGCCCGATAGCTGGTGGCAGGAATGTCTGGATGGAGAGGTTCCCTTCATCCTTCCCCCACTCCACTCATGAGGTCAGCTGGCCTGGAGGTTGGTCTCTGGCTTCTTGTCCTCACCACCCTTTCACTCACCTAATTGCTCTTGTCACTTCTCCTGTACTACGACTGACTCTGGTAAGGACGTTTTGGACACTAAAATGTGCTACTGAAGTTTATTTGCTTGTTAATAGATATTTTCTCCCTCATTTCCTTCAGCTTTCCAAAGTGATTGCTCACCGTTGACCATGACCCATTTCAGATGGAAAACTGCCACCCCCAGAGGCTGAGCGTTGCAGTCCTGTATCTTTAGTGACCAAGAGTCGTGAATGACCAGCCTGCTGTGCTCTCGCTTGTTAGCTTGAGTCTTCCCCGGGTGCTGGTGATTCCTCAATTAGATGAAGCGTAGATTTTACCGAAAGCACAGTCCTTGTCAGCGGTCATCTGAGACAGCTCTGTATGCTGGCCAGCCTGTCCATCGCTTTCCCACCATTGCCACTGCTCTTTGAGCGTTTATTGTGGGGCAGTGAAGGTACATCCTGGATGATTCGAGTCTGATGCTGTGACCTGCAGCCTGAGAAAATCACCCTGTCACCAGCCTAGACATTGCTGGCACTCTTCGACTTTTCAGTAATGATTTTCTTCTGAGTTGAAGTTGGGAGAGAATATTAAAGAGGAGAGAACCAGTTGGTTTTTTTTTTAAATTGTTTTATTAATCTTTTTTTATTAATCATGGCTGTGAATATTGATACAATTATGGGGTACAATGCGCTAGTTTTATACACAATTTGAAATATTTTCATCAAACTGGTTAACATAGCCTTCATTACATTTTCTTAGTCATTGTGTTAAGACATTTATATTCTACACTTAGCAGATTTAACATGTACCCTTGTAAAATGCACCATAGGTGTCGTCACACCAATTACCGTCCCTCCATCTCTCCTCTCCCCTCCCCTCCCCCTCCTCTTTCCCCTTTATCTTGGGCTGTAGTTGGGTTATAGCATTCATATTTAAGTGTGGGTGTTTATAAATTGGTTTCATATTAGGGCTGAGTACATTGGATACTGTTTCTTCCATGCTTAAGATAGAGCTATTTTGCTAAGAAGAATATGTTCCAGGAAGAAGGTGAAGGGAAAACACTTGAAGAAATTGGCCTGGGAGAATATTTTATAAGGAGGACCCCCTGGACAATTGAAGCAACATCAAAAATACATTACTGGGATCTGATCAAGCTAAAAAGTTTCTGATAAGTCAAGAACACAGTAAGTAAAGCAAGAAGACAGCCCTCAGAATGGAAGAAAATATTTGCAGGTTATGTCTCCAACAAAGCTTTAATAACCAGAATTCACAGAGAATTCAAACATATCAACAAGAAAAGAGCAATAATCCCATCTTGGTGTGGGCAAAAGACTTGAATAGAAGCTTCTCTGAAGAAGACAGGTGCATGGCCTACAGACACATGAAAAAATGCTCATCATACTTAATCATCAGAGAAATGCAAACCAGCTGGTTTTAATGTAGTATGAATATCTCTGACATAAGCATAGGTAGGCTCAAGAAGTACATATCTCAGAATCATGTATGCTGGTGCCGCCATTTATAGCATTTATTGCAATTGTGTTTATTACAAGTTTTTTATTTATTAAAAGTTAAGGAATTGAATGACTTTTCAATATTTCCATTTTCTTCAACTTTGTTAACAATTCTGGAAATAAATCGGAGTTGAGCTGAACAACTCTAAGCTATATTATTAATGCCTATTATAAACATGACTCCAGTTTAAAAATTGCTTTGTAGGATTTGGTCAGGTGTACTTTTAGTCCATTCATACCCACCGTGCTTATGACTTGAAGACAAGTCAAATAAGGAAGAGGCTCCAGAAAGTGAGTGTGTGTTAGTGGGTAAAACACCATTTTAACTTTGTGTCTTCTGCATGCCTTACTGATTTGTGTATTGCTTCACATATTTTTTGATTTTTGATAACTGTGTTCAGCTTTTGAATGGTATTGTCATTACAATTTGCTGTATGCTTGAGAATGATTTTGAATTCTGTAACTCTCAAATAAAAAATGTTTTAAAAATATACTCTAAATATATATTATAGGCATAATATCTAATAATTTTTGGACATAGATTTTATTAAAAACAACTTTATTGAGTAATTATTAAATTCTAGAAATTTGAGCTTTGGCATAATTGGTAACTTTCATATGACGGTCACTTGATACTCTCCATAGTGCTTGTGTGATCAATCTTTACTTCCCCTGCTTCTTTTTCTTTTTCGGTTGGTTTGCACACTAGAGATATGTGGCAAATGGCCTTTATGAATAAAATTAGGAATTAATATTTTTATTATCTGTCTCCCGAAGAAAGTGCAAATGTTAGCTATTAATCTATTCTTCAAATATGAGTCTGTTAACAAGGTCTTCATCTTTCTAACTTTAAATTCCCACAAAAAATGTGGTGGGGAAAGTATAAATCTCATTTGGTCTGAAAAATAATACTCTAGGAGCCAACATTTTCTATTTTCTTTTTCTGGCAAACTATTTTGGGGCTAGAAAACTGATTTCTGTCTAAGGCCCTTCTCCTTTATAGTATCTCTGAATGCCAAACTGAATTTCCCAAGGACACTCCCCATCTCATTAGCTGAAACCACTCAGTGCTGACCTTTTACAGTCATTTGCATAATAATTACCTTGTCTCCTTATTATGTTCCTTGCTCAGAGTGGAAGTGACTTTTGCTCCAAACAGGACTCTCCTGATTGTGGTTTGAGAGAGTGAGGTGTTGGAACAGGAAAAGGATTTACTTTTTATTGGATGACTGCAATAAAGAGTTTCACCAAATATTGCAGCAAACAATAGTTTTCCTTTAAATATTAAAATAAAAATAAATTCGTATTGAACTTTTCCTTAAGTTTTTTAGTTAAACTTTCAAATTTATCGGTATATTTTGTAATATACTTTTATCTTTTTCTTCTCCAAATTTAACATGGAATTTAAATCTCAGAAGCCTTATATTTCCCATCTTGAAGCACAGACAGAAAGGGTGTCATTATCTAAACTATACTGGAAGATTAGTAACGAGTGTGAAGAGGAACAAGCAAATGAATAAAACAAGGGACATGCAACAAGCAGAGAATACGACGACAAGGGAAAAAGGATCACAGGTGGTTTATTACCTGGCTCAGTTCAGAGAAAATACATTGTTGTAATAGGATAATCTCTGAACATTAGTCTAAATGAGTTACAATACAACTATTTGAGATGATGAGCAGGATAGTGAAACGTTCTGAGTTTTAGGGGTGAGAAGTTAGGAAGAGAGAGTGCTGAGTGCTTGTCTTCTGTAATGGAAGTATATTAAGGACACTTGAAACTGAGAACTCAAGCTCCGAAGTACCAAAAAGTTTCTGTTGTTTAGAGCCGTGCTGAGTTAGGCAGAAATAATAGGCTAAGAAGTGTACATTAAATAATGTGATTGGAGACATGGTGATCTATACCAACATAATTGGGCTAAGAGAAGTTAAAAACTGTCACCATAGGAGGAGAAAAAGTGAGGGTAGAGGGGAGAGCTACTCATTTTCATAATAAAATTCATAGGCTTATTTGACACTTTTAAACGATTTTAGATTATGAATCTTACTAAAATTAAAACTAAATAATAATAAAAATATGGAAATAAATTAAAACAGAAAAATCCAAAAATTGAATCACATACAATGGAGGATATTCTTAAAATTCATGGTTAAATCAAGGAAAGGTAATTAGATACATGTGGGTATCTCAATTACTTGACAAATTTCACATGACTCTTACCTGTTTATTAAAAGATTTTGTTTTAAAGTCACTTGAACATATTTGAATGTAGATGAAGCATTATATTCTTCTTTCTTTAAATTTCTCTAATAATTCCAACGTGTATAACAAGATAAATATGTTCTTGTAAATCACCTTGAATTTGGGGGTAGGGGGTCACACAACACGGTATAAATAATACTGACATCAGACCAAGTAAGGGGGAACACATATACATGAAGGAAGGGAGGTGAGATGTCCAGTACCAACCAGTGAAATTTGGGAAATGAGAAATAATTATTAAACTAAGTAGCATATGATATAAAATTATTTAACGAATGTTTTGAATGACCACTAGTGATCATCTTTGTGTTTGGAGTTATGTCAGACACAAAATATCACATACTCTCTTTTGTGAAGGCAGCTGAATGTATTTATGAGAGAATTTATTCCATTTAATAATTACAAAATACAAGACAGAAACCTGAACTATAGTACAAGTGAAAGGGACAGTAGAAGGAATATCTAGTGCTGGTGTTACAGAGAATGAACATTTTGGGAAGAGCTGTGTCTGAGATAGGGCTGATGGGAGGGAGGGATTTCTGGGTGGGGAAGGAGGCAAAAGGATTTACAGATATAGAAGAGAACGTGGATGAAAGTCTACACAGTGGAGTGGAACTGTGCCTCACTGGCACGTCATGGAACATGAAATGAGACAGGTGGACAACATGACATAGGAGGGTGCAGATTGTCGAAGATTCCATATTTTATTATACTCCTTTAGTACACTCTATATACTTTTATTATATATTTTTATAATATATAATATTATATATTGTAATATATACTCTGGTATATATTATACCAGACATTATTTTTAGAATCTGTAAGTGCAGAATTAAAATGATTTTTAAGATCAGTTTGGCAAACAGGTTATAAGAAAAACAAAGAGGAAAGAGTTTGGAACCAATAAGATCAATTGGCAATTGTGTGGAGGAACTGATTCACGTCTTTCCTAAAGTGGCAGTGGGGAGACGGATGGAGTAAAACATACCTAGAATTTGTGTTATTATTTATATTTTGTATTTGTGAAATTGCATGTGAGAGAAAAGATTGTATCATTTACTGAAATGTTTAATTTCAGACGGAGAGTTTAGTGAAAGGCATTTGAAAAAATTATGAGCTCCTATAGTCACTTAATATCAATGTATTTGGAGGATTGCTTCTCACCCTCTGTTTCTTTGGAGTGCTGAAGGTATCTGATTAATCACTCTTTCAAAACACATTTAGTGGGTACAATTTTGCAGATAGAGGCTGGGAAGGTCCATTAGGTTTTTAGTGTGAAGAAAGTGAAGTTCATCTATACAAAGATGAAGTTGAGGAACTTCCCCACCTCTTTGGAAAAGTCATACCCAGTCCCAAGCAAATAGTTCCTGAAATAGTAACATAGTTACAGCATTTCTTTAACTCTTGCTGTCCAGATAATTACTTTAGATATGTGTCTGTTCAGCTTACATAGACACTGCCAATTTTCAGTTGGTAGGCATTGGCCGACAAATTATGTCTTTGTTCAGTCTTGTTTAAATCTCTACGGGTTTGTCATCCCAATGACACCGATAGAAATAAACGTAATCACATGCTTGTATGTGTAGGGTTCAGTACATTCCTCCTGTTTTTGTTGTTTAAAATGTTAAAATCTGATTATCTGTATGGCAAACTAGACCCAGAGGTTGATTAAACGGACAGTACCTTGATCACACACTGCAATTGATGTTAGTGGCAGACACGTGGCCAACATTCTATCGAAGTTTTAAAATATTTATATTGCAACCAGTAAGCCTAAACCTTGCTGTTGTGGTGACATTTGTGTAGGAGGAAGAAGAGTGACGGTGGTGGGGTCGTAGGGAAGGGACGGCACCTCTCCACCCGCCTGTGAGTGTTTTGAAAACAGTTAAGACTAGGGAGCTTTTTTTGGCTTGAAATTACAAAATTTTAACTTACAACATTGTGTTTCCTTTTATTTGGACAGTTTTTCTGAATTTGGTTTATTCAGTGTAGCCTCAGACTATTTCTTTTCTTTTAACTAGATGAAATAATTATAGCCTTTTTTTTTTTTTTTGGTCTGAACAATAACAAATCAAGCAGACCTGAAAGGCTTGCGTTTTTTCCTATTTATTTCTTTTGTGGATTTCTGAAGAGTATGCAACCAACTGCTGCTTTCTTCCTGTGGCATCAAATATTCATAATTTTATCAAAAGAGTTCCTGAAGTTTGACTTGTTTTCCACTTCACCTTCTGGTTAGATAAAGAAATATCTCCGAAGGCCATGAGCAGGAAGGATTGCGGCGTGTGGCGTTGTGGACGTTTGTGGCAGCAGGTGGCACGGAGCTGCCTCCTTCCGTGTGTGCAGCGCACGCCCCACCACGGAGACACATGGGTGAGAGTTCCCTTGGGAGAAAGGCTCCGAGGCCCTCGGGGCTGTGTGTATCAACGCGCTCCATCATCCGTACCCAGCGCCTACTACATACCTAGGGATAGCTGGGGACAAAACAAGCCCCATTTGGGGGGAACAAGACAAAGTATGGGTGCTGCATCATCGGAATACTGGCTCTGAAGTAACAGCTCCTGTTGGCATGGCAGGCAGCTCAAAAGTAGGGTATAATGTGTAACTATAGAGACCAAGTACAGCGGGGAAAAATTGGAAGTGAACGTCTTCTGGATAATGGAGTTAGGGATGATTTCCATTTTCACTGTTATTTCCTTCTACATTTCTAAATCTCCCACAATGATGCATATTATTTTTATATTCAGAAGGCTGAAAATCAGGTCAGTGTTTCCTGCCACAGTGTGGAGTCGGAAATCTGAGCCGGAGCTGGCAGCAGGGCACGGGCCTCAGTGAGTTTAGTCTGACACTCGGAGTTGTTTCCCAGAGCCCAGGCTGGGAAGGGCACGAACAGAGGCGCTGTGTGAACGTAAATCATGGATTAAGGTTGAGCTAGAAACAGGAGTCAGGAGCAGGTTACAAAGGCAGGACAATTGGCAGTCAAAGTCGGGCTGGCTCAGGGCTCAGGAACATGTCAGCTCAAAGGTCCACCTGACCTTTCCCAAGTCCAGGGTCCCTAACGGGCAGTTCTGAAATCCAAACGCTCTGAAACCTTTAAGGTCTTTCTTTTAATGGGTTTGATGGTAAGGCCTGATCTGACTTCAACAAATTTGGTGGGAAAACTTGACCTTAACTAACATGCAGCTCTTTATAGGCTGTCTTGGTCCCACCCAGCATGCATGTGATTGTGTTTACTTTCTAGATGCTGCCTCAGACATGCTGGGTTGTTACACATTATATGTTTCATGCTCCCTGTGACCTTTCTAAACCCCCCAAACATCTGACTTCCAAAGCACAAATGGCCCCAGGGTTTTAGATAAGTTAAAGTAAATGTGTCTGTCTGACATTTCTCTCTCTTTAGGCTAAAGTCCCTTAAAACTGAACTCTTTCTCTCTCTTTAGGCTAAAGTCACTTAAAACTGAACTCACCTTGTCCTTCAAAACTGTTTGAATAGATGCTTTATTATGTTCATTGAGTGATGTCCTCCAGATAGTGAAACTTAAAACTAATACCTTGGGGAGATGCTTAACCTTTTGTGCTTAGGATTATTTGTAGTTATGAGCCTTCCAGTGGGACATACTATCCCCAAACTTTTCTCACTCCAATCTGTCATAAGCCTTTTTGACAGATTGATCATCCTGAAACATAGTTAACAAACGCTTAGTATTATTCAACACGCTGTCAAATTAATGAAAGGCCTGGGCCTGCGAAGGACCACAGCTTCGGCTGTGTGCGCCTCACCTCTCTAATAGCCCTCCCTGGATTCTCTCCTTTTCCTCCCCTCCTTTCTTTCTTTCTTCTTTCAGGGATCTTAGGCCATATTCCTTTTCTAAACATGGTTTTGTATTTTCATATTCTAATGATTACTTATACCATCTCTGCCTCCCGGAGTAAGCTTTAAAATATATCAACTAAAATCTTATGTTTTCCAAGTGAAAAGAGAACTTTCTCCATGAAGTCCTCTATGGTCAGCCACAAATGACCTCCAAACCTTTGAACTTCTATTACACATATATTTACTACAGTCCAGGTGAAACGTGCAAGGTCTGACAATTAAGTTTGAGATCTTAGCCTAGAAAAAGTGCTACATACCTCATTGCAGAATATCAATACAGTCACCTTCAAAGTACTCCCTTTGGGAAGCCATGCACCAATGCCAGAGCTTCGTACATCCTACAAAGCAATCTTGGCACTCTTTTTCTTGAATGACCATCAAAGCATATTACCTTTGATGGCCTGAATGTCATCAAAATGTCTTCATGTCAATATTTCTTTTATCTTAAGGAAAAAAATCATTGGAGGCTAAATCAGGTGAGTAGGGAGAGTGTTCCAATTCAATTATTTATCTGCTGCTTAAAAATTCCCTCCCAGACACTGCTGTGTGAGCTGGAGTGTTGTCTTGATGCAAAAGCCTACCTTCCTCATGCCAAGATTTTCAGTTATGATTTTCCTGTTTCCTTCTCTACTGTGCTTCTCACAGTCAGCTGATGATTTTGACACACAATTGGACTAATTATTGCAATGATTTTGTCAGTTCTACTTGTTATTGGCCACCCTGACCTCCCTTCATTAGTGATGCTTTCTCGCCCTTCAGAAATAAATTTAATCGATTTATACACTTTTTCTTCATAGTATTATTCCCATAAAGTTGAACTAACATTTCCCTAATTTCACTTCCACTCTTGCCAAGTTTAACAAGAAATTTACAAATACTTGTTCATTGCCCTAATTCAAGCTCTGACATTCTTGCAAAGGTTCATAAAACATAACAACAATAATGAACGCCACTCAGCAGGACACCATCACACTGGCGTGAACACAGCTGTGAGACACTGATATGTCAAGGTTATGAAAGGATGAAATCATTTGGAACCTATATAATTTAGTGCAAAAAGTGGACTCCTATTCTAAAAACTAAAATATTCTCCTGAAATGCATACAATATTTCTGCATAAAGTCCTGAAAATCCCATACTCACAACATATCAGCATAAAATTTTGTCTTTGGGAAAGAATTATGGAGATTTCATTAGACCTAAGACAACTTTCTTAATACCATAGCACAGAACCCATTCGAAAGCCATCCTTTCAAAATTTCCCACACTAATTAAATGTGCAAAGATGGCTTATATGGAGATTAACCTGTGGGTTTAAGAGTAAGTTGACTTCTTCCCTTTATTTAAAATAAGTTACTTCCCATTGAATTGGAAAGCCAAATAAGGTCAAAAATTTGAATCCACTAGAGGCTGTGTGTGAAGAAAAGTATGTAGTAGTAGCATCTATTCTCTAAAGATTTAAATTTAATCCAATGATAGACAATTGCTTAAAAAATTAAAATGGGCGAAGGGCAGGAATAAATTGTCAAGCATGGAGAAAAAATAATGATTCTATGACAGATGTTTAAACTTTTTGATATTTACATTTTATGAGTGATTCTATTAAAAATATTGCTTTCAATTTTTTTCTAGCAGGTACTCAGTGCTGAGGAAAGAAGAGAAGGTATTACTAGCAATTATTCTTGTTAATTATCAAGAAGTTCAAAGCTTTTTATTATGTTCTACACATGGAGAAAATAGTTTCTCTAGAGAAGCGTTTTTCAACCTTTTTATCTCACGGCACACTTGAACTTGTACTTAAACTTCTGTGGCACACTTAAATTATATTGAACAAAAAAAAATGAGAAAAAACAAAGATATACTTACTATGCTTTGAACTTCTTTTGAAAATAATTTGATTAATGATCTTCAAAAATTTTTGCAGCACACCGGTTGAAAATCTCTGGATTAGAGGATGCTGATCCTGCAGGCACAGTTCAGAGAAGTCTTTGAGGCTTCTGACTAGACTAGAGCACTTAGTTAGGCCTTTGGCCCTGAGACCAGCATCTCTGAGAACCTTGCTTCTATGGGGTGACTTCAACAGCCCCAGTGGGAGAGAGATTTAGGGAGAGATGTCAACAAAGTACCTAGTTTTAAAGTTTTTCTGTTCCAACTTTCATGGGTCTATTTAACAGTTTTAATAAATTCTCTTCCTCACTTTTTTTTTTTGAAACGTTATCTTTGTATGTTTCTTTTCTTTGTTTTTTATTGTTGAATCATAGCTTAGTACATTAGGTCAATCAAGGGGTACAATGTGCTGGTTTGATATACAATCTGAAATGTTTTCATCAAACTGATTAACATAGCCTTCATGGCATTTTCTTTGTTATTGTATGAAGACATTTGTATTCTGTATTTAGTAAGTTTCACCTGTATCCTGCTGAGATTAGAGACAGGGTCTCACCCTGTGGCCCAAGCTGAGGGCAGTGATACAATTGTAGCTCCCTATAAAGTCAAACTTCTGGGCTCAAGCAGTCTTTACACCCCCAGCCTCCTGAGTAGCAAAGACTACAGGTTTGAACTACAGTGCCATGCAGCTAGTTTTTTCTTCTTTCTTTAAAATTATTATTTTTGCAGAGATGAGGTCTCACTATATTTCTCAGGCTAGTTTCAAAATCCTGGGCTCAAGTGACCCTCCAACCTCTGCCTCCCAGGGTGCTGGGATTACAGGCGTGGGCCACCATGCCCGGCCTCCTTTGGATTTCCCTAATTCCACTCTTCACATCTTCAACCTTTAGGGACAGTTCCTCCTCGGCTCTCTTGTTTTCTTCATACCTGATGGAATCTCTTCCATCTTCTCCTGCCCTTTGGAAAATCTCACACCTTCTCACGACTTTACATGTGCACCTTTACCTTCAGCTCCCTTTCCTAAGAAGTCACATAACTAGTAAGTAGTGAAACCAGGATTTGTACATAGCCCCATGGACACTGAAGCACAAGGTCTTCATCATTTTTTTGCCCCAGACTAACTTTGCAGATTAAGTATCATTTTTGCCCAAAACTAGCCTTGTAGGTTAAGTGTCACCATCATTGCTGACATTTGTTGGGTGGCGCTTATTGATACCATGTGCCAGGCGCTGGGTTTAGAGCCTTAGCAACACGCCGTGCTAATCTTCAAGACAGCCCTTCAGTGCTGCTCCATTTCCCAGATGAAATCTTATGCTGTGGGAATGGGCTGTAAGAGCTGAAGGACCAGTCATTTGCTTTTGCAATAAGATATCAAAGGTACATGTAGTTCCGTAGCAGGATTATGTGCTTTTGTCTTCCTTCTAAGTTCCTGTAAAGCGTTAACACACAGAATCAAATACCTGTGTCAAGGGAGCTGGTAACATAAATGTTAACATCAGGCTTTGAGACAATGGACCAGTAAAGGATTGTGCCAAGAGTTTGTGCCCCTCATGAAGCCACTCGGGTTTAATTTGTACTGACATTATGCAGGTAACCACACACACATAGGACAGTTTGTAGCACTTTCTACATCACTTTCTTCTTTTCTTTGATAAGAAAAAGTTACTCGAGAGAACAGATAGATCAAGAAACACCTATTCCCATTGTAAGGCTGAAGGTGAATTAATTGGTTTAGACCCCCCAGGCTCATCTGGTGAATGAGTGATGACCACTTTTTAGGAGTGTCTGTTTTGGTGGAACTGTATCACTTAGGCAGTATTGACACACAAGCTTTAGTACTTTCTTTTAGTAAAAAAATAGATCATGGATCATGAATTCCTTTCCTCACTGATCGGATGATTATATTTCGTAGCTCAAGAGCAGAGCTGCCACCTCTCCACCTAAGGACAGACCCAGGTTCTGCTGGGAGGGCACAGCCTGGTGCTCTGGGCAGTGTGGAGGCTGGCGGGCCAGGCAGGGTCCCCTCCCCGTGACAGCCGTGGGCGACTCGTTGTTGCTGGCTTTTCCGTGCTGGCAGATGGGCCCTCATTGTTTCTAAGTTTCAGTTTGGAAAATTCAGACATTAAGGGTTAATCTACATTTTAAAATAGTCGTTTCTGAAGGAAATTATGCTATAAATGAGAAACCTGCGTGGAGCGCCGGGTTCTCTCTCTCTGTTAGCTTTGGCAGGGCCGGCAGCCTGTTTTGATGATAAAGCCAGCCTTGGAAACCTGTGTTTTATATCGCAGGAAAATGAAGCAAATTTAAAACACTCCACATTTGCCTTTTGACACCCCATAACCAATAGATGAACTTTAATTCCTGGGAGGCCTCCCAGTGATTAATGCCTTTCCGTTTATGACGTGAGGGGAACGAGCCGTATGTCGCAGTTGGTCTTGTGTCCGTGTCCAGGCGAGCGGTGCCAGGATTTTGATGTGCACCGCGTTCTGGCACCAGGCTGCACGCTTCTCACCCAGCACAGAGCCAGCTCGCAGAGCCTGCTCGGCACAGCCCCTCCAGACATGCAGCTCGGATGGGAGGCGGCGGCCTCCAGCGTGGCAGGCACGGTCCCCTCTGCCTATTTGGAGCCTGTCTGGGAGGCGAGGACCCCTCTCGGCGGCCTGTGACAAGGCCCTGGGCGCAGAGCCGCTTTTGCGAGTTACTCCCGGAAGCCGCCCCCAGGAGGAGAGGCGCAGCCCTCCCCGCGGCAACGCAAACATTTTCAGTTTCCTGCCCTCGGTATTGAGAAGGAACCGTTTACTTCTCTGTTCACATTTGCTTTAGAGATCACAAGCTCTGCTCCCCCGGAGGGCAGGAGCGAACACCTGTGGGGCCTTCCATAGTCCCCGCATCTCCCGTACCTGGTGGCTGTCAGTGCGACACGGAGGTTTGGTCCCCCAGCCTTTTTTTTTTTTTAACACAGAGTCTCACTTTGTCACCCTGGTTAGAGTGCTGTCACATCATAGCTCACAGCAACCCCAAGCTCTTCAGCTCCAGGGATCCTCTTGCCTCAGCCTCTCCCATAGCTGGGACCACAGGTGCCCACCACAACACCTGGGTAGAGATATATATATACATCTACATATTATATACATATTATACATATTTTACATATATATATTTATTTATTTATTAGTAGAGATGAAGTCTCACTCTTGCTCAGGCTGGTTTTAAACTCCTGAACTCAACCAGTTTATCCACTTTGGCCTCTCAGAGTGCTGGGATTACAGGCATGAGACTCTTTAAGGCACCACCTCAAGGCCCCTGTAACGATTGCTCTTCCTCTTTCTTGTGCAGCCGTGTAGGGACCTCTATTCAATAGCAATTGAGTTCTAGCCTCTGCTGTTCAGAGCAGGGAGTGACTCACCACGCCCACTCTCCTGCTGCAGCCGGGACTAAAGATGCTCTGGTTGAGGGGGATGGCGTCAGCCTGGGTCCTCAGGAGACTCTGATGAGCAAAGCTCCCTGCCACCAGCCTCGGATGTGAGGCGTGAGCAACAAACACATGCCCGTGTTGCCACACGTCTGGGGCTGCTTGCTCCTGCGTCGTGAGCGCTGCTGCATTAAGGCCTACACATCATTACAGAGTAGGCCCATCTCTTTCTGGTTTCACTCTTGCTTTTAAGGTATCAATGAAACAGGTGAATTTCCTCCATGTGGAAAAGAAACAGAGTGAGCTTTCTCAGGCCTACCATCTTCCAATTTTTCTTTCTGTGACAGGCTACGGTCTAAATCAAGAAGGGAGACAGGAGAATCTGCTGTGTTCTCCATCCAGATTCACCTAACACGTGCACTGTGCTTCGATTTCTTCCCACACTGGTTGGGGCCCCATGAGTAGGGAAAGTGCTGACAACTGTCTTTCCAAAACCTCCGACACTTTGTGTAGCACACCGTTTGGTTCTGTGTGTAGACAACAAGTATGACGTATTATTTTGGTTGTTTCTTAAGTGTCCTGAGACGGTAGCAGCATAATGGTTTACAGATGTGGTAGGTAGGCTTCTGACACAGGCCCTAAACTTCCAGCCTTAGTGTACCTATTTGGTATAATGCCCTTTCCTTTGGTATATAAATAAATCTATTATTTGAGTGTAACTCAAGTATTACTCCCATGGTTAGGTTACAGAATATGGCAAAGAAGAAGAGATTTTGCCAGTATAATTAAGGTCCATAATTAGAGGAGTTTGAGTTTCTTGAAAGAGAAATTATCCTGGTTAAACCTAATTTATCAGAGGTGATTTATTTATTTACTGCTGTTTTTTGGAGACAGGGTCATGCTCTTGCTCAGGATGATCTCAAACTCCTGTCTTCACCTCCCAGAGTGCTAGGAGAACAGGCGTGAGCCACATGCTTGGCCAATCAGGCGAGCTTTATAAAGAAAGTTTATAGGTCACAGATGGAGGAAGTCAGAGTCATTTTCCTATTGGCCTTGAGGGAGCAAACAGCCATGTGTGAACAGCCTTTGGCAAGGACCCAGGATGGGCCTCTAGTTGCTGACAGTAAGTCCTGGGTGATGGTTAACAAGAAAGGGACCTCAGTCAGGAACAAATTCTGCCAATAACCTGGGGAGTTTGGAAGAGGATCCTTGCCCAGCTAATTCCCAGATGAGACACGACCAGCTGAAACCTTGATTTCAGCCTTGTAAGACCATGAGCAAAGGATCAGCTAAAATGTGCCGGAGTCCTGACCCATGGAAACTATTCAATAACAAATTTGTTATTGTTTTCATTTACTAAATTTGTGACCATTTATTATGTAGCCAAAGAAAAAGAATATAAAAAGAATCTGACCTGATGGTTTTGAAAAAAATACCTATTTTTTTCATGAAAAATCATCTACACATGTCCTGCTATCTCCTTAGTTCCCTGAAATTGGTTTTAATTCTCTTATGTAACAGTGAAGTTGGAAGAGATTCCTAAGTATTATACGTTACCTTTGATGTCCTCAATGCTCAAACAATCCTACCACTACACGCAGCTGGGAGAAAGTTTCAGGATGTCCAGTGACTTCCGGGTAAAGTGTATCCACATCTGTCTGGGTGTGCTTCACATGCACCCCTGCACCAGGAATGCTCCTGTCCCTGGAGAGCAGCACCACTGCTAGTCACAAGAGCCTGGGAAAGCATCAGGATGAGTTTAGGATACCAGGAGTCTGTACCTCTCAAGCCAAATGATATGCCTCTTTTGAGCATTCGCTAGTCTAAGATGGTTGTGGGCTTCAGTGGGACGAGCTGAAAAGCATGCAGCCTCTGTGGCAGACCTCCCATTAGAATGCACGTGAAGCACACCTAGACAGTGAGCATCACCACTAAGAGAAGAAAGCTTTTTTTACTTGTTTGTTTGGCTCATTTTGGCACCATATTTTTGAAGTTGATACACAGATACGAAACAACTGGTTTTGTAAAAGCACTATTTGAGGTTGAAACTTTTCTTTATGTACATCAATGGTTAGACTTGTGGTATTCTATGTAAAACTGTTTTAATGAAGCTCTTTTCATTAAAAAGGGCCAATGCAAGCCAACGCAAAGACAATCTATGATTGGTAAAGAGTTTTAGATCTCTTCTATAGAAGGACCAAGCATATGTACCAAGAACTTCAGTTTGCTATGTAGGAGAAACTGCAGGTTTGCTGGACTTGAAAAAGAGAATTTTATAGACAAAGAGAAGGAAAACAAGAAAACTGTCCAGTGTGTGAAATGGGTTGTATCCTTTGAACCAAGAACAAGGATGTATGCAGCTGTGGTGGCCTTGAACATCTGGCAGTAGGACTCCATTCCGTGTTAATAGCATCATGGGGAGAAAATTCAGAGCAGATGAGCTCAAAAGTACTTATAGCTGCAGCTTCCTCAAAGAGTTTGTTCTTGTTGAAAAAAGAACTAGTGAAATAGAACAAACAGGAATTATGTATAAATTGTATGCTTGAGTCTACGGAGTGAGCAGCTCTGGGAAGGGGAGAATTGTTGCCTTCCTACTTACTGATCAAATAAGTGTGAATCAAATCATGTGCCTGCTTCCCCATATTGTTTCACTCATGCTACAGATCTTTACTTCTCACCTCACGGCCCAGCCAGAGCTAGGAAATGGCCTGTATTTGCATTTTCATGTCCCGTCACTGCACCACTGCGTCTAAGAAATTATTATAGTTGTGGCTTATTTCTTAGATTGCTTTTCTCACCCTTGTCATTGGGCAAAGGAGAAGCACTAACCCAGGAGGAAAATGGAGACAGATATTCTGAAAATTGTGATCTTTGATGCTTCTCACTTTGGGTTGTTGATAGTGTTAGCTCGTTTAGGAGTTTGCTGATTTTTTTTTTTTTTTTTTGGTTCCTGCTACTGGCCACCTGTGTTCACCGTAGCAAAACTCTCTAAGAAGATGATTTTCAGGGACTTGTGGGGCTTGAACTGGAATCTGGATTCCTGGGATTCTGCGCACAGATGTGAGCCCAGCTCCCGTCTGGACCATCTTCTTTTCCCGTCTTACAAAGGCCCTCTCTCCCCTCTCCCCAGGAAATCTGTGCTGCCCATTTACTATTACAAAAATGTATTTCTTTTTCTCCTTCATTGCCAATCCAATGTATTATTACATTATCTGAATTTTAGAAGGATCCAAGTGTAACTAATTAATTTAATTATCTAAGTAGGATCCCATTGTGAAGGCTCCGTGGACTTCCTCTTTCAAGGTGTATTTAAAGGATAGTGCTTGATAATTTAAACAAATCTCTACTCAGCGGGGGGTGGGGGGGCAAAAGATCTTAAGCCTAGAAATTTGTGAACCTCTGCTTTAACCACCTTTGCCATTCTCTCACGTCTTTTCTCTAGGAAGGACAGGGGTCTGTAACTGAATACTCCACTTCTGAAAAGCAGCCAATCTTCTGCAATAAGTGGAGAATGCTTTCTCCCACATGCACCATGTCCCATTGAGGTCTATCGCACTCTATCACTTGTTTGAGTTCTAAACCATGTGAGGGATACACACGAGTCAGGAAACAGGAAAGAAAAATATCAAAATAGCACTATCACAGAACAAGATTTAAGGGCATAGCTGATGTGTGTCTAGAATTAGGCAGACCTGCCCTCTCAGTCGGAGCAGTCCAGCAAACTCTAACCTTGCTCACAAGGACAGTTTCCTTACTAATAAACTTCCTCTAAACAGAGAATTGACCCAACCCTCTGCCCTCTGAAAGCAGGCTGACCTCCAGGAGAAGAGGGGGGATGAAGGGCCGAGCAATTCTTACGCGGTTCCTGCTCCCAAACTTGCCGGTCAGATATGTCACTTCCTCAACCTGCTGCAGAATTTGTGAGTCCCAGTGCAGGAAAGTTTCTCAAGGGTGGCCTGGGTCCTTTCTTGCTTGTGGGTCTCAAGAATAACCATAGAATGCTGGAAATGCCACATCCTGAGAAAGGGATGCACGGTTCAGCCCCTGCAGAGCAGGACACAGTGTCCTTCAGTGCTTTAGCCCAGGGACCCACATGCCTCAGGGCACAAAACCCAGGTGAGCTGTTTTTAGCTTTCCTTAGCTGTGGGGCAAGTGGGACAAGCACAGAGGAGACTCAGTTCACCCCTGGCAGCTTTTCTGAGCCTTGGAGACAAGATCACAGTGAATCCTAAGCTTCTGTTGTCACCAGCTGCCTGCCTCACGCTACTTGTAGGAATGCGTGTTCTTATGTCACTGGGCTCGAACAAGTCCATGAGCAAGGGTACAGTGAACTTGTGTGTAGTGCAATGTTAAAAAGCAGGATCTCCCTTGTTCAAAACTTATTTAGAATTTCAAGATGGCAACGGTAGAGCATTGAATCAAACAAGCCCTTTCTAAGTGTGGAGCCCTGTCCAGCATATAGGCTGCCTTAGGGTGGAGGGAACTAAAAAATATATTACATTAACAGATGTCCATGTTGAGTGTACCTGTTTGGTACACGAATCAAGCATAAAAGGTTTTCTCATACTAACCTCATCAGGAAGCTCTTGTTCCTGTAGCCACCAGGCCCCTCTCCTAGTACCAAGCACTGATACCCTACTGAGTTCTAGCATCAGAAGAATGCATTTGACAAGGCTCTGAAATAGGACAGAGTCACACAGTCAACTGCAATCCTACCTGGAATCCAAGGTGGAAACTTTAGCCCTGTCTTTTTTGATGTTGTCTTTCCAATTCCAGCAGTTTTTTGCACATTTTTAGGCTGAGAGGCACACTTATAACTTTGACTTAACATTTATAAAACCAAACTATGTAACCAAAACTCATTTACCCTCGTGCTATACTGAGATAAGCCCCTATCTTTTTATGTATTTCAAATTATGTCAAGGCACACTATTCGATAAAAGTATCATAAATTGTGCAATGAAGTCAAATTTTATCTTAAAAATATTTTGATAATAAAATGCCACAGTGAACTATAACCCTGCCTATCCTCAGGCTTCCAGAGAGAAATTAAAGTTCAAGAAGTAGAATGCCAAATAAATTGAAGTCCAAAATTCTTAAAGTCAAAAATAAAGTCTGAAATCAAAATCCTGGTCTTGGTTTTATAGATATCCAAAAGAATTAGAGTTCAATGAAGCTTTTCCAGTGTTTATATTTTTCAGTCTCAGTGAGAGGGGTCCTCTAAGAGAAATAAACAGATGTCACTAATGTTATAATTCTGAGAGAAAAAATATTTTACATTTTGGGAAAGAAAATGTAGACTTAGGCCAGTATTTCATAAGTGATTTTAAATAAAATATGCAATAAAGTGACCACAGACAGAACTGAACAGCATTAGACGTTGGAAAATATCAACAATGGGTTATTTTAAGTGACAAGGGATTATCATTTGACCACAAGATAAAAGTCTGTGGGTATCTCCAATCCCTGCTGCTATCAGGGAGCAAATAGCAGTAACGTTAACCCGGAGGAGAAAGGATCTTCCATTTAACTGCGTCTGAGGAGGCCGTGAGTTGTTCTGGACCTGGGAGTTCTCACACAGCAGAGGCAGAGGCAGAGGCAGTCGTAGGGCCTCAATATGACAAACCTCCAGAAGACATTCACAGGGGCCATGGAGACAGACCACTGCCTCTGTGACAAGTGATAATTGACAGCACCAAAGACTGAGTTTGAGATTTACAAAAGAACGGCCTTGGCCTTCAGCTCCAGTGCTGGCTGGGGAGAAAATGGAGACCTCGCTGGAGATTGTTGAATTTCAGTGGTGACCCAAGGTGGCAGAAATATGGCCTCCAGTATCAGTTAGGAATCTTTTATTTTGTTTGTGATACCAAGTTTGAGTTCTGGCATCAGTACAAGGGTGCTATCAGTAGTAAGGGTCAACTGAGTGAATCTCTTGGACCATGGTAAGAACACCAGGTATTTAGAAATTCATCATCAAGAAGCCTCCAGGAGAGAGAGTGATCTTTTCCTGCTAGATAAAATGTGAACTCAATTACTTTAAATATTAAGTTTATTAGTTACAAACAGAAGGCGTTTGTGTCTAGCAATAAAGTCCTTTTAAACAATTTCTGTTTACTCCTTTTCATGTTGCCTTTTTTCTGCAATGAATTGTCAGTTGTATTTCTGACGTTTCTACCCTTGGTCTTCCTTTTGCTCTGGAGACAAAACTGAGGATGGCTTCATCTTACTTTCACTGCACTTTTCTCCTGCATGTTTTATGGCAAAGACGCATCCCAAGGAGCGTGGGTCATGAAGGGGGATTCCTGACTGCAGTGATTCCTCCCTGCTGACACTCTGTCCTGGAGGCAGGTGGAATACGTTCAGCTGGGAGAGTGAACGAAGTCACGGTGGCATGTTCAGAAACCTCTGCCCTTTCCCCTTTCCTGCAGCAACCAGGGATGTCTTGGGGTGACTAACCGTGATGGTGGAAAGAAGTGAAAAGGGGCAACTTATGTCCTCTGAGTCCTCAGAAGATAACATCTATGTATAAAGATGAGATGGAGCTGATAATGTTTTTGTTATCCTCAAAAATAATTGCTTTTCTCTAAGAAAGAAGAAATCAATGTGAGGGAAACGCTATCCCTTACACATTGCTGAGACCTTCGTGACCGTCGACATGCGAATCAGTCAATGATCTCTTTAGTTGTTTTGAACCGTCTTCCTGGTTTTTGTAGCCCTAGGGAGGACTATGCACGTTCTACACCAGGCTTCTGTGCTTTGAAGCAGATTCATCATGGACCGTAGAACAAATACAGTAATTCCAAATTTTCACTTGCAGAATTTCTTTTAAATGATTTTAGGATTAAAAAGCATTTTATCTTTGCTCTTCTGTCTTCACATTTTCTCTGAAAAAGACAACAGGAAAAACAAAAATGTAAATGTAGGTATAATGGCTAGATAAAACACATAAGAAAACTGACCATAAATGGTGTATGCTCAAAACAACCTCATCACCAAACTGTGTTAAAATTTAATTTACTTTCCATGAAGATAGATGGATGCTTTCATCCCTGCATCATCCCTTTCCTAGTGTCTGATTTTCATGTCTAGACAGTCATTAAACCCAAAAGCTCCTCCAGCTTCCTTCCCCTTCTCATTTCCCTACTTCCCTTATGAGATAGGCCAGTGGTTTTCAACTTTTTTATCTCACAGCACACTTGAACCTATAGTTACACTTCCATGGCACATTTAATTTTATTGATCAAAATAAGAGTTAAGGCCAGGCATGGTGGCTCACGCCTATAATCCTAGCACTCTGGGAAGCCAAGGTGGGTGGATTGCCTGAGCTCCGGAGTTCAAGATCAGCCTGAGCAAGAGCGAGACTCCATCTCTACTAAAAATAGAAAAACTAGCCAGACATTGATTGTGGTGAGCACCCACAATCTTAGCTCCTTGGGAGGCTGAGGTAAAAAGATTATTTGAGCCCGAGAGTTTGAGATTGTTGTGAACTGTGATGATGCTACCACACTCCACCCAAGGTGACAGAGTGAGACTCTGTCCCCCTTCCCCCCAAAAAAGAAAAAAAAACCCAATTTAAAAAAAATATGTACTTACTGCACTTTGGACTTTTTTCAAAAATAATTTAATTAGTGATCTTTAAAACTTTTCGCAGCACACTGGTTAAGAATCACTGGACTAGGCCCACAGGACCTCATATGTGTCCGATTGCATTATTCCTAACAAAGGCTGGAATTCTAACTGCTTTCCTCCAGATCCCACTTTCCATTTAGACAGATGACCTTCCTCTTCACAGCAGACTCTGGGGTCCTACCGCACACTTCACTTTCCTTGGTAGTTGCCATTACGAAATTGTCTTAGTTTGTGTGAGCTGCTATAACAGAATACCACACAATGAGAGGCTTATAAATGATGGAAATTTTTTCTCCCAGTTCCAGAGGCAGGGAATTCTGAGATCAAGGCTCCAGGACCCATGGTGTCTGGTGTAGCCCCACTTCCATTTATAGACAGCCATCCACCTGCTGTGTCCTCAGAAGGCAGAAGGCGTGAGGAAGCTCTGTAAGAAGCTTCATGGGGTTCTGTCTTTATGATCTAATCTCCTATCAAAAGCCCCACTCTGGTTATGTGATGGCATTGGGGGGGTCAGGATTTCAACATGAAATTGAGGGGACACAAACATTCAGTCTACGTAACAGCAACATGAGCTAACATGCACAGGGGCTGTCTTCCTCCAGACTTTGCTCTGCAGCAGCCCGATTTCTGAGGGCCTCACCCTTTGAGCATGACAGTCCTTTCAGTTTGGGTTGTGTAGTCATAGATAAGTCATAAGAACAAGAAATAAGAAAGGTCTGAAGAACTAATATAGTTTCTTTCTCCCATCTAAGATGTTAACTAAAACATGTTTGGCTTTGCTCATTCACTTTTACATTAAAAAAAGGAGATTTATCAGTTCCCACCTAGATTTCCAGATTCCACCTTAGTAGAATATAGGCTAATATAAAACCTCATATCTCTACTCACTGAATCAATTTGGGCAGACAAAAAGGTGCCCCCAGGCCTGGAGAGAACCTCAGTGGCATCTCTGAGTATATGCAAATTAAGGGAGCTAAATCCTTTGGTGACCACCCCAGATGCCACCTCTCAGTATTTTCTCACTGTACACTTAGTATTTCTACCTTATTTCCCACTATCCCTCCAAATCAGGGAATTTGATTGGCATCCCTTATAGCACCTCAGGGGTCCCCACATATACAGTGGTAAGGACAAGGTGACATGTACTGACCTGAATATGAATGGTGTGGAGTTTATGTTCCCCCTTCAGCCAAAGTAGCTGTGGGTTTTGCTATTTTATTAATTTTATTTTTTTCCATTTTACCTGCTGAGCAAAGGTGTTCGGATCCTGCCATTGCTTTAAACAAGCATCCCAAATCTTTCTCTTCTTCCATATCAACATTTATGGACAAAAAGGTGCCTATCCTACATATGAAATTGTCCCTCAAAGGTCACAAATGTCATCCAACTTGTGCTTTATCATCTATGACTAACTTTGACACCAATGACCATCTTTCCTCAACCAAGATCCGTCTCCAGGACATCGGCCTATCTCGTCAGCAGTTTTGGGTTTACCAGCTGTCGTGACTTTACTCTCCACACAAGGCATCTGTCTTAGGTTGTGTTTCCTACATGCAGAGTCTGAGTGATTGGTTAAGGATTCTATTGGGAAATGCTCTCAGGAGAAGAGGGGTGAGGGAAGCAGGATAGGGCAGGGGACAAAAAAATCTATGCAAAGACATGGCTTTAGCCAAGGGCCAACTTCAGCCTGATGCTGTGGAATGCTCTGGACCTCCCATTGTACCATTGTGTTTTTCTTTCATGCAAGGGAATAGGATTTTTGTGCCCATTCTTTTAGCCATTAATCCCAGCAGCAGAGAGACTGATGTTGCCCCTCCTAAAGGGGAAGTGGGTGGGGCCTCACCAGCATTGCCGACATCATCTTTCCTTGTGTTCTCCCGGCTCCTGACGTGTCAATCCCCAAATAAGGGACTCTCACATTCTACACGCACACATGCACATGCCATGGCATGTCACCAACATTTTGTCCCCCCTGCAGATCTTCATTTCTAAATTCTTTGTACATTGTATGTCCTTCAATGTCCTCATAAGCAAAGCTAAAATCATTAATCATTATTTTATCTCTCCAACCTGACTTTGCCCTGTTTGTTAATGGTATCATTATTCTCCTTGTTAACAGAGAGAAAAGACTCTAAACTATCACGCTTTCTTCCTCTGCCATGCCTTATTTTCCTTTATTCCTCACTTTTAATTCTTTGCAAACCACCACTGAGTCTACTTATACTTTTTGTCTTTGTTCATGACATTGTCTTCATCTTTAATTCTTTTCTAGCCATTTTCACACTGAAGAGCTGAGGAGCAGCCCTGAGCTGGCTTTCTCTGCACCATTGCTTTCAGCTGCATCTTCTTTCTTTCATCTTTTAACATGCCCTTGTCATGTCAACGTCTTCTAGAAGTGGGACTTCTTTAACCTCTCACCTCAGGCTCGTCAAAAATCAGACAAAGTAATCTATGCAAATATATTTAATGGAATAAGACAAAAGTATACTAACATTACTTACAACTTTCTTGCTAAACATTATATTAGGTTCAATACATAACCTATTACCTTTAAGTAAGAAAATATAACTTGTGGAATATTAGTAGAGGGAATACTTGGATTAAACCCTGTGCTGGGTCTGAATTCATCTCAAGTTCTCAACCTACTGCCCTTCATATAGCTTGGGTTCCTACCATGCAAGATTGTCACGTTCTGTCTATATATAAATGTTTGGGGATCTGTCAACATGACAACAATAATGACTTCAACTTCTCCATAATTTGAAGGCAGCTCTGTATTCTTGGATGAATCTAACATTAGGTATTTACTTGTAGTCAACAAGCATTTTTGTATATATAATGGTAAGTATGTTCTCTCGGAACTCTTCTTCCTAATGTTCTGGCCCACGGACTGACTGTGCCCTGTACAGGGACCAGGTTTAGCCAAGTCAATGGAATAATTATACATTTCACAGCTGAACAAGAAATTTTAGCTTTAGAAATGAATGTTTGATTAGTTTCAGAATTGACAAATCACAACTTAAGATGGTAATGACAGTGAACAAATTTAGTAATTACTCTTTATATACCTAAAGCAAATGGTATACTTTTTTCTGCTGTGTTTTAGCATCAGTCACATAGTGACCACAAACCAATAAAAATCTTTGCATTTAACAAACGATCTTTAGAATTGTATTAATCTATCGTTTCTGGAAGGGATATCAGCATAGCAAAAATGTTCTTATGAAAGTAAGTTTTCCTAATCAAAATAAAAATTTTGGAGAAATTTACTTCTAGCAGTAGCAGACTAGTTGACTCAAACCAAATCTCCCTCTCAGAAAAATGGAAGAATTAATCTAAGTTATAAACAAAAATACATAAGGAGCTTATTAGATAATGAGGGATAGTTAGGCCTAAATGGGAGAACTGAGATAGGCTACTCAAAGCGGCTTTTGCTTTTGTGGTATTTTCCTAACCCGAGGGAGTGTCTACAAAACTAAAGCCATGCTTTGTGGTGGTCTCATGACTCTGGAAAGACAGAAACCAAAGCCCAATCCTGGCAAGGTTGGAGACTCTGGCCCCTAATTACAACTAGATCTGTACATGTACATGCCAGATGGCCAGCCAGTTTCACCAGTGCTCTTAAAGAGAACAGGGAGATTTGAACCTCTTGGCTTGCATGACTTTGTGGAGTTTTCTGGGTCAACTGAATAGAGAAGCATTTTCACAGATCACCTCAGGTTCATTCAAGTCAAGAGGTTCAAACCTTGTGTTCACTTTAAGAATACATGTGCCTGCACAGGCCATTAGGGGTATGCATGTACAAAAAGCCACCAAGTATCTGAAAGATGTCACTTTAAAGAAACAGTGTGTACCATTTTCCTCTTACCATAGTAGAGTTGGTAGGTGTCCAGCCCAAATAATGGGGCTGGACACAGGGTCAGTGGCCCCAAAAGAGTGCTGAAGTTTTGCTTAAAAATGCAGAGAGTGCTGCTGAACTCTCGGGCCACTGAGCATATCCATGGGAGCAAAGTGCCCAAGATAGTTCCAAAGCCAGAGAGGAGGTTGCACCAAAGAAAAAGACATCTCAGAAGAAACCGAAGAAAAGAACTTAGGGCATGGGAATAGATACAACATAAAATAAATGCAAATAACAGTCAAACTTAAGAAAAAAAACTTAATCTGTGAAGGGAGCTATGTCTTCAAGGAGTTTTGAATGAGAAGAAATACGATATTGCAGAAATTTGCAGCCAGAATTTCATTATTTAAGTTCAAGAACATCCCAAGTATCTCTGTCTACTCACCAGAAGCCATTACAGATAATCTCTGAAGGAAGCTTGAACTATCTTAGATATTAAAATAGCTTATCGAGTAATTTATTAAACAAAACTCCTAATACACAGTTAAGGACATCCAAGTACTAAAAATCAGAAGTGACAAATAATGTGAATAAAAAATCAGAAGTGACAAATAACGTCATACCTCACATTCATAAAGATGTGAGGTATGACGCTGCCGGATACAGACAATAGAACAAATGCTCTATGTCTTAAGAAATGAAAGGCAGGGTTGAATTAATGTGCAGGAAGTTAAAAACTATAAAAAAGTGGCAAATTTAAAAAGAAAACAGTAAAATTTATACAAATAACAAGTATAATAAAATGATTAAAGAATTTGCTTTATAGGCTAAAGACTGCATTAGACACAGCTGAAGAGATACTAGTGAAGTGAAAATAGATCAGAAGAAATCATTCAGAAAAGTATAGAACAATGTGGAGATGAAAAATGCAGAAGAGGAATAATCAGCTTAAAGGATTCAGAGAGAAAAATCTCGTATCCATTTGATTTGAGTGCCAGAGAGGAAGGAAGGGAGGAATGGAAAGAGGCAATATTTCCTGGGAAAATAGCTAAATACACCCATTCTTAGATTTTAAAATGAAAGACCTTTATCCTCAGATTTTTTAAAAAACGAATGAATCACACATGCGAAAAATAGGGAAGTCTTCTTTTAGACACATCATAGTGATACCCCATAAAATCAGAGAGAGAAATTTTAAATTACAGCATTAAGAGGGCATTACTTTAGCAAAACAAAAATCAAGGATTACCATGAGAGCTTACTCCTTGAATGTAAAAACGGAATCTGGAAGATGGAAGCATGCTCTAGATAAAGGGGCAGAGGAAAACAGCATTGGAAATAGAATTTCATACTCAGTGTCTACATCTTTCAAAACTGAGCACAAAGTAATGAAATTTTCAAATGAGCAACAACACAACAAAAGAAATATGACTAGAAGCTCTAAAAAAAAAAAAGAAAGAAAGAAAAGAAAGGAAAAACGAAAATTCTAAATGATGTGCGTTAGGCCCCGGCCTTCTTCACAGGGGATGCAGGCTCGGGTGCACTGTGAAATCCAGAGGGCTCCCGAGGAAGCATTTAAAGAAGTAATCTGTTCCTTTTTGCTACGGGAGACCAACTTCACACTGCACTTAGTCATGAGAGGCAAGATGGACGTCTTACTCAAATGAACAATAAGGCCGGGTTTTGATTTGGTCTAGACTTAGATCCAGAGGGCTGAAAACTAAAAATCAGGGCCCCGATTGTTGTAAGAGCAGGAGAGCTACAGACTAGGCTGAGTGCTCTGCCCTCGCAGGGATTGTGTGCTGGAGTCAGGACCCTGATGGAGAAGAAGGGGGCCTTACCAGCCGGCAGGGAAGGAACGAGGGCATAAGTTCAACCACCTCAAACCCTCAGATGTGCCAGCATCCCCCAGACCTGCAGAAGAGTCTTCTCTCCTGTCCTTGAGGAGAAGAGCCTTGCGTTGCACTTAACTATCACAGGTAAGGTGCGTATAATTACCAGTGAGCAATAAGGCTGCAATGATCCACTGAGCTCAGGGAGGTCATGGAGTTCCCAGAGGCTAGACGGACCAGCAGCCAAGGAAGGCACTTCCTAACTAAGCAAAACAGTCATGAGCAGGTGAGCACAGAGCTAACGTCAGCCTGCGCCCATTCAAACAGTCCACCTTGCCACTCTTACTCTTACCTAACTCTGTCACCTCTCTCTGCATTTATCATTTTTAACACTATAACTTCACCATTTTATTATGTTTATTTTTTATTATCCACTTTCCCCTTCCAGGATGTAAATTTCCCAAGAACATTTCTGGGGGGGTCTGTGCTGTGTATTATTGAATTCCAGTCACCTAGAATAGTGACAGTCACATAATAAGTGCTCGAAGAACTTAAGTAGCATTCCTCACTGCCACAGCAATATTCTTTCTGAGTAATCTCAGGGTGTAACACAAATGGTTTGTATCAACCGGTGCTCTAAGAAAAAACTCATGAATCTGGTGGTGCTATCCAGATGTCTCCATTTCTTTGTGCGAATCCTTTATGAACATTCTCTGCAGGCATTCCTGGCAGGCTAGGGGCACAAAGAATTGTAAAATTTTCTCCTAGGCCTTTTGTTTATGCTTGTCTTATGGACCCCAGACTTGGGTTTTGTTTTCCTGGAGCAATTTTGTTTCTCTTTATAATTATCTTCTTTGATGTGATTTATTCTACTTTGTTTTATGTGTCATTACAGTATCCAGTAATGATTTAGGGAAAAGTTGGGATGCATTTAATAAATATTAATTATCTTTTAAAATGAGCATTTTTCGGGGGAACACAAATTTGGAAGGAGTTAATACACTCCATTGCGCCTAACGTACTCTCAGAGAAGTGTGTGTGTACTCCCAAGACCTGAGTAATGATGCCATTAACCTTTCCTAGCCTAGCTCTATAAGGCACTTCACCACCGGGTCAAGTGACTCTTTTTCCTTTCATTGTGACTAGCTAGAATTTTTATTAAGTGTCATTAATCAAGGGTGAAAAATTCTGTGAGCAGGAAAATTGTCAGTAAAACTGGTTGCTGTATATGAAAAAAATAAATAAAAGGGTTTGATAATTATATATTAACTCAAATAGTAATAGTCTTTTCAAATCATCACAGGTTGCAGGTCCTTTTTTGATTTTAGGGTCTAATTTGGGGGAAGACCTATTAATCTTTTTTTTTCTATTTCATTGCCTTTCTTATGCAGTAATTGAACTGTTCAGGTGTTATTGATTAATGTAGCTTTCTTAAATGACAGGTTCGTATGGCAGCCCAAGCGATTCACTGTGCTGTTCTTACTTCTAAAATGACTCATGAGATATTCTGGAATGTGAAGAAAGAATAAGGATTTCAAGTTTTCCTATAAAAACAGATAGACTTAAGCACTTAAAGGGGGAAAGAATGATTTTCTTTGGATCATTGGTATTGAGGCTAACTAAAATTTAATTTGTATCGAGAGTGAGAGTTAGCATATTATCTTAATAAATATACAAGATTTGGGGAGAGAATGGACCTTAGGAGGGTTTTTATTAATGTGCTCTCATAAGCTTTTCACTGAAGTGACTGAAGACATTCTACTCCAGATGTGGCAGATTGAGGCTTACGCTGGCTGCCGCAGTGTTAAATGGATAACACTCTTCGTATTTTTAATAGGCTCACATCACAGAGAAAAAAAGAAAACACAATCTTGACAACTAGGGGAAAAAACAAGATCAGTTGAAAGAAGATATTTAGAAAGGTAGACCCAATAGAATTATCTCAGGGCCCCAAACTGCCAATATCGTTTATTTTGTGGAATAAACATCTGTGCCTTGCAACATAATCGGGGGATCCGAGTCCAATGTGGGCTGTGTTTGTCTGCAGCTCTGGTTGTTCCCCCCACACTGTTTGTGTTATTTGCCCCTCGGGGCCGGCTGCACCATCTCTAATCCTCGTGGTGTGCAAGTGAATCTGCACACTGCTTCCCTCAAACGCACCTGCAAGACATTTTAATAGCTCTAAAAACTGAAGCTGTTTCTGTAACTCGCATTGCGTAACAGTCACGACTACCTGAGGTATCATCATAAAAGGTGATTTAATAATAGCTATGATGATGTAGGCGCCTGAAGTTCCACCTGGCAGTGGACACTGGAGTATGGTATGTGTAGGTATACACACACAGACACGGATTTTTATAAACTTGGATAATGCATTTTCTATTGATGTGTGTGCACACGTCTGTGTGTCTGTGTCTTTGTGTGTCTCTGTGTGTATCTTTGTGTGTGTGTGAGTGTATGCATGCTCTCGCTGGGACTACCAAAAGAAGATTTCAGTAATAGTTATAACAGCAACTCCATACTGAATTACACATTGGTGAATGCTTTGACAAATTATGACCTGTTTTGTACCACCCCCTGAGTTTTTCTCTTAATGTTTAAATTTAGGTTAGAATAAAATTATATAAATATAGAATGGGAAAAATAATCTGTTCCACCAGCTTAGTCTTGTTGAAGCTGTGGCCTCAAAAAAGCAAAAAATAAATGCTATTTTTACTAAAATGTGCAGCAGAGTTTAAAGTATTTCCAAGCTTGCAAAATTATATTTCCTTACTATACCTGAGAATATGGATGATCATTTCTTAGGGAAGGGAATAACTTTAAACAGGGAAGAAACATTTTTTTCATAGAACAGTAACTATGAAATGAATAGATAAATGATTGTATCAGTGGATAAATGAATGGACTAAACAAAATGTGTACATTAATTAAGAACAACATATATGTTTTATTTATTAATTTATATATTTATCAATTCATTCTATGCTGACTCTATGCGTTTTTAAGAGGGCGGTGTTATTCCAGAACAATGAGCCTCTTGTAAAACACAAGTTATCAGGTTTGGGGCAGCACAATGTGGCCGGGCATCTTATGTGTCATTAACCAAATATTTTGAAACTTGCCCATAGCCAAGTTCAAAGAACTGTGTGTCCCCTATGGCTCTGAACTGCAGCTTTCCACCTGTTGTCTGGTTGAGTCACTCTTCCACTGCCTCCACACACACAATGGAGAACACTCTGGATTATCCTATCGTTTAAAACTACTGAAGGGTTTAATTGGATCTCAGGTCAGCTGATAGGATTTCTGGCGCGTGTGCAGAGAAGGGTGGAAGGAGCCCAGGTCATGCCCTGCCGGGAGGAGGGTGTCTGAAAGAGAAGTGTCGATTACTGCTAGTTGGTTTGTTTTCTTTCAAGTCTGATATGTGCGAAAACCATTTTAGTTTTTACTACTATAACATATTGCTTACTATAGTATATGAACTTTATTAAAGGCAAAATAAAAAGAAAGAAAAACTCTTGGCTATTTTCAACATAAATGATTTTGACACATGGAGGTCTCACCCGGTCCTTGCTCCTTCCTCCAGAATCTGTATGTAACATTTTGAAAACTGGGCCTAAAATTTTGATTGAGTTCAGCTAGGCATCAAAAAGCACATATTATCAGTCTGATTTTTAAAGGAAATGATTGTAAACCTTAAAAGCTTCCCTAAGATGTTAAAATTTTCCAACAAGGTTGAGTTTTAAAATGCCAAAGATTACCTTAGAAAAAAAGATCTTCTATCTCAATTGACGTTTTTAAAATTTCAAACATGCTGGGTTGTTATCTGGTTTCAATTTTAGATATAGTCAGTTATTTTTTTTTTTTTAACCTGAGATTTTGCACATGTAATTGTCTAGTTTTTATCAAAGGAAGAATTGAGGTCTTGAAGGACAACAATACATGGCATGTCTTTCTCACATGTATCTTTGTGCAGTAAACAAGATAGTTTCCAAAATGGAATAGGTTCAACTTCATTAATATAAAGTAATAAAACCATACATTCTTTTCAAACTGAAAGTCATTATATGTCAAATGAGAATGTGTTAACCTGCATTGACAATGTAAGCAATAATGACATTTAATGATTGCGAACAAGAGGCAGTGTGACAGTGCAGCCCTCCCGCCACATCACCCAGCTTCCGCTTCTCCTGCCCTTCCCACCAGACCTGTCACTTCACTGCAACTTGGCTGTGGAAACTCCAGTGGCAGTGAGATGGGGTCAGAGGTACAGTAAGTAGTAGGGTCAGTTCTTCAGGAGCACAAAGCTTTCTGAGATACACCCCAAGAGACATCTAATTATATCCGATTGTCCAGAAATGTGTCTCCTGGCCACCTCTAGTCTTAAGGAAAGCTGAAATAGTAAACATTTAGCTTTTGCAAGGTCATGGAAAGACAAGAGTTTAGCATTTCTGGTCCCCGTGAAAGAAAACAGAGAGATAGCAGGGAGCAGAGAACTGTGTCACCAGTGTCTGTTGTGATTTGCAGGCTTTATTTTGATGTCCAACTGCATTCTAGCAATTTGCACACAAAACAAATTATGGGATGACAAACGAATGAAAAGATGTCTTTTGAAAGTTTATTGCAGAAGATCTTACTGAGGGATAAATGTCATTATCTAGTACAATGGACGCATATTATAATGTTGAACAAAAAAAGTCACTAGCTGTTACAGAACAAAGAATGTCAGTTGTATTATGTCTACCTTAAAAAAATTAGGGTGGAAAAACGTGTTTTCCACCTTCAATAGCCATTTTAATACAATCTCTTTTAAGTAAATCATGGCAGTGGATTAAGGTGGTGATTAAAGATTATTTTGGTAAGGATGTAGTTAAATGAGCATTAGTGTCACTACCCAAATGAGTATTCATAACCACGACTTGTTTTATTCTAGAGTAGCAACAAAATGGCAGAGAGGACAGCTGCCACATCGTACACACACACACTCCTTCCTACACAGCCATGCTTTGTACATCAGATGCAGCATAAATACCATGGCATGTGGCAGTTGCTATGGAAACAAGTTTTTTTTTTTAATGAAGAGCAGATGGAATAGGCATATAAAACTTGCATAAGTTTTTAGTAATCTGTGAGTTACTGTAGACTAGTTGCTGAAGAAAACTTTAAAATTCTAGCTTTTCTAATTCTTCGTAGAACATGTTTAACCACCTTTCTCCTTGCCTAGGTCAGGCCATTCTGGAATCCAAATGGGAGTGACAAATTATTAACCTTATTTTGTTCCCACAGAAATTGTGTATAATTATAAACTGCGTAATTGTATATTCCTGTTTTTGCTTTTCCAAATACATTTCTAGCATGGAGTTTTCAACTCCATCTTTCATTGAACACATATGTACTTCTGAAGGTTTCATCTTCAGTTCATTTTGTTTAAATTCAATTCATACAATATATGTGATAGTTTTGAGAATAGATCCAAGTGTGAAATGGTGCAGTTGTCTACACGGCTGGGGCACAGTGCAGTGCTGGAGACGGCATGAGTGGGGGAGGCATGTAATTAGCATTGGGGGTTAGATTGTGTTCTGTTCTGTTGGTTCGGTCATCTAATCCAGGGGCACCTTGCTCTGAAGTGTCCTAATCATCTTTACTTCCTAGTGGCTATATGGAAATGGGCAGGGAAAAGTAAAAATTCAGGAATGATTTGTCTTTGTATTACTGTGACCAATGAATGTTTGTTTTCTGTATTAAATAACCTTCTGTATGTCTCTATAAACCAGACAGTAGAGGGGATTTCAGCATAATTCAGCCAGAACCCCTGTGCCCTCAGCGTAAGGCGACAGCGGAGGGCAACAGTTCCTTTAGGTTTGAGGCTACAGGAGTTGCTGTCAGGGCCAAGAAAATCAAGGACAAAAAGACAAATAAGCAAATGTCTGCAATATGAAATCGACCTTAAAGTTTATTAGGAGGGACTGTTAAGAACACAAGCAGGAATAGACCCTGTTAGGTGGTGGCCTCTATGATGTCCCCTGGTCATTTGGGGGTTTTACATAAATCTTTCTTAAATATTCACTGTATGCATCCCTGATCTTGCCCTTTCCTGGTTTCTTAATTTTTTTTTTTTAATTAAATCATAGCTGTGTACATTAATGCAATCATGGGGTACAGTGTGCTGGTTTTATATACCATTTGAAATACTTTCACCAAACTGGTTAACATAGCTTCATGGCATTTTCTTAATTATTGTGTTAAGACATTTATATTCTACACTTAGTAAATTTCACATGTACCCTTGTAAAATGCCTTCTTAATCTTCTTTGATGGCAAATTCTCTACCATACAGACTAGAAATGTTATAGAAAAACGGATTTCCATGAATAGAGAATAAAATTACATTAAATCACTGTTATTTATTCCTTTGACTCTTTCTTGGTAATTTCCTAGAAGCTGAGTCAGGCATGTAGGTAGTCCAGGTATTTTCCATTTTGTGTGTGGACAAAAGAGCAGAGACATTCAGGTTAAAGGCGCCTTTCGAATCGCACCCCAGCTGCTGTTTCAGGTGTTGTGATGCTTGTGCTTGCTTCACCCGGGAACGAGCTTCACGGTGTGATGTGGAAGGGTCTCTGGCCAGCCTCTGAGGTGTGTGTAATAAGTGGTGCACCTCTGCCCTTCTTGCCCAGGTGCTCTCAATCATGCCTCATCTTAGAGGCGGAGGAGTAGACAGATGTTTACCGTTACAAAGTTTTCATTCGAGGTGCCACTGTTACTACTCCTGTAGACTATGGCTGATGGAGAAAGCTGGGGCTGCAAACTTTCATTTATTAATTTGTTAGTTTCTCTATTTGGGATCTATTTATTAAAATATACTATATGCTTAGCTTATACAAGGCCCTAGAGATACAGAGGTTAATGTGACAACCTCTTTTGCTTACATTCTACAGGGAGCATTGGACAGTAAATATGAACATACTTTTTTATAAAATGACAATTGAAGAGTTTACCTCCCATAAGGCTATAGAATCAGTTGATGAGCTGGCTCATAACTGGGGAAGTTAATTTAGAAAAGGTGGTCAAACGCAGCAGCATCTCAAGAAAGGAATATTTGAGAAGAGAACCTATGAGGCTTCTAAACTAAACTGGAAATTAAAAAGATAAATATTTCCATTTTAGGCATGAGTTGCCTATTTTTTGTGTGTTTTGAACTATTTTCTAAATAGTACGCAAAATCCAAGGTTTTAAAAAAACTTTTTTGGGGGAGAGTGCCATCAAAATCATATTCATTGCATTATCAAGTTTGGAATTAACTATTCCAGGCACCAAAACAAGCTACATAAAATAGTGTTATTAAAATATTATTTAATTTTATCATTATATATACTATACAAAGCCTAAACTAATTATATGACAGAGAGGGAAACGAAACAAACAAACAACTCATTTCTTAGGATTAATATTCTGAACACAAAATGTATTTATTGTCCTTTAATGATAAATTAAGAGTGTTTAATTCAATGATTCAAAAAGTCCATTAGTTAAAGGTAAGCTTAACCATAGCATTTTATCACATAGTAGACAAAAATGTACCTTCACCTATCCTAGGAAAATGACATAGAGGTAATATCCATGCAGGAGTTTAAATCTGAGAAAGTCATTCTTTTTTATCAAGAACCAATATACAATAATTACAATAATCATACTATGTCCTTCATAAATTAACCCTTCACTCCATGGGACGCTGAGGAGAATTAAGCATGCTTCGACTTCCAGAGAGTTACATGTATTTTCATATTTCTAATTCATTACAAAAATAATTGTGGACTCTAATTTTGTTTGCGCTGCTTATAATTGCAAAATAGCTGTTAGACAATTGCTACAAAGACTTGGCTTTGTAAGACATTAATGATCGTTCAACCTTTAGTAAGACACTTAATGTGGAAGGACGTGAGAAATTTATAATTAAAACAATCTTCTCAATGAACTGTTTGCTCAGAAAACAAACAGCTTGCCTTTACCTTGGCACTAGTAATTGACAATTAATTGACAGCATTGTTGACAGTACATTTGGCTATGCTTTGACACTTGTTAGAAATGGGATTTATATCCATAATATTATCACAGGACTTGTGATAGTATTAACCATAACTCACTAACAAAATACAATGTATGATTGAACCCCATTCTTGTCGGTGTCACTGGGGAGTGTTAACCAGTTCAGTGGAGAATCTTGTATTATTTCTAGTTCAGATTATTTTCTCTTTATATATCCAAAAATGGTGTTAGATGAACAGACGAGGAAAAATAGAGTCCATATTAAAAAGATTTAATGGCTAAATCCTAGAATAGCTCAGGGAATTTTCTTTTTCCTAGGCAATTCTTATCAAATGAAAGTAGAGTAATCATTACAAATAAAAGTGATGTAATATGCTTATTATTTTATATGTAAATATGGTGTATTGTCTTCACAGACAGAGCAGAGGTTTTGTGTTTTCTAATATTGAGGTACATAAATGTCGGTTTGCTTGTCTTGAAGACAAGTCGTCACTGGAGCTGGTCCTTTGAGAATTAGGTAAGTTGAATAGAATTTTGTAGTCTCTGTCAACAACTTTTCTGTATTACCCTTTCCTGTCAGGTCTGCCCCAGACACCTCCCACCGCAGGGAAACAAGCTCTGTATGTGGAGAGAAGACACAAGATTAAGGCCCAGTACTTTCACTCAACCTCACGACCATCAGCAAGTCTCTGAACTTGAGTTCTCTTATCTATAAAATAAGTGAACTAATAATACATAGCTCCTGCACTGGTCACTTCACAGGATTCTCCTGAAAATATCAAAAAATGATTTGTGAAGGTATTATACAGACATCATTTATTGATGCTTACAAAACTGTTTTTTAAATTCACGTTGATATAAACTATGTAATTAATCATTTCCCATTAGGCATTTTCCCTACAGTGACTTCATGGTGCTAAGTATATGTACGTATTTCTACTTTAATTTTGATAGAAGGCTTGAAGCAAAGTTATGATGGTATTAATATTGGGAATGTAAACCAAAAAGGTATAGTAAAAAAAAAAAATCAATGATTTGGAATTTGGAAGATTGGTTTTGAAACTTAATTTTTTTATTAACAACCTGTGTGACTTTAAGAAAATTGTTAAACCCCATACTCTGTGGTTTTCTAATCTGCAAAATGAAATTTAAAAAACCCTACATTTGAGATATACATAGGAAGATAAAATAAAAAAATGTGTGTAAGATTATTGTATATGATAGATACTCACTGAATGCTAATAATTAAAAGTGAAAACATCTATGCAATTGCAGGGTTGGTATATTGTTTTTCCCCTGAAATTACAGCTACAAAGCATTAGCCTTTGCAGCAGTGTCATTGATGAAAACAGAAACAATCACCTCACTTTGTTTTCTTGCAAAAAAAATTAGTCTTTCTTAGTACATGCTTGCATTTCATGGTTACATGGTATTTCCCCAATTCATCATTTAATAATAAAAGCAAATCTGTAACCTGCTCTGTATTTATCTGACATGGGCTTTGCTACTGTATTAGCTTTCTATTGCTGCCAAAACAAATGATCACACATAGCAGCTTCAACACCACAAATTATTATCTCAGAGTTCTGAAGGTCAGAAATCTGGGCATGAGATAGCCTGGTTCTCTGCTCACCAGGCTAAAATCAAAGTATCGGGAGGAGCTTTAATTGTGTCTGAGACAGTCCTCATCCAAGGTCACTGGTTGTTGGCAAAATGCAGTTTCTTGCTGTGGAACTCAGGTCACCCCTTTCTTACTGGCTGTCAGTTGGAGGCAGTCTCAGCTTCTAGAGGCCCGTGGTATCCCCTGCCCTGTGACCCTTTCCACAACTTGGTGGTTTGCTTCTGCAATGCTGGCAGGAAAAGTTTTCTCTTTAGCCAACTAAGGTGTGGTCGCACATAACTTATAAAACTCACGGAAGTGATCATTTGACCATCTTAACCTTACCAAAGGAGTAATTATTCAATTGCATTCCTAAGTAGAGTGAAAAGATTTTTACTGGGCATGATACCAGAGGTAAGAATCTTGGGGGCCATTTTGAATTCTGCCTACATATGTAGCACCCTAAAATACAGACCAATATTGTGACTTTCCAGTGTTTATTCTTAAATTGCTACCATGCTGCTCATCACTTTGTTGTTTTACAGAGAACTTACACCCCCTCTCCCCAGGGTCTCCGCATGTAGTACAGAGGAAAACTCTTGGTGGCATGAGAAGCATTTTGTTGGCATTTTAGATTTTCTCCTGTGCGTGTGTGTGTGTTTGTGTCTCTCTGTGTGTATAAGCAATACTTTTTTGGATCAAAAAGAAGAGTTTTGAAGAAGAGGTTTTTCTTCTAATTGAAAAAGGGTGCCTGTGGCAGCCCTTCTAGTGTTCCTGTACTCATGTTCCTTTCTCTTCCATTTTCTAGCCTCAGGAAAGGCCAATGTAGCCACATATCCATGTTCGGGCCAAGAGAATATGTGTGAACTTGATGTGTACCACATTAGCCTGAGCTTTAAAAACAAGCCCTGTGAGGCCTATCTCCTTCCCTTTCACTCCCTTCCCATATTTACTCACAGGAAAGGCCTCTGGGAATAGAAAAGAGGCCAGAGCCATAGAGGTCAGAAGCAAAGGCCCCTGACTGACAGTGGATGATCTGTCTCCGATCCTTGCTGCTAAGCCCTGGAATTAGCCTGTGACATGGATGAGAAATCAACTGATATTTTCTGAAGTCACTGTGATTTCTATGTATATCTATAACAGCAACAAGCATTGTTTATCTTAATACAGAAATCGGTATTTTGGTGTACTGCCACAACTAAAGAGTTTAAGTTATATGGGACTGGATTACTAATAGATTAGCAAGTTGTGAGAAAACAGCTATCAAGAGGCTGTAGGGCAGGTGAATTCTCTTCTGCTGTGGTAAAACAATGTAGGCAAGCTCTTTGGTGAGATCACCTGGAAGGGCAACCACATAATTTCAAAAGCTATAACTCAAAGAAACTGTTTGGAAAGACTCAGAGTGGTACTATGTATGTCATATTATTGACCAGCTATGCATAAGTTATCATAAGAAAGAGATGAAATCAAGAAATAATTGCCTATTTTGCTAGAAGCAATGAAAAAATAGAAAGAATTCATGAAACACTGAGAAAAGAAATTACAGAGGACATTAACAAATGGATTAACATATCATCCTCACGGACTGATAGAATCAACATTGTTAAAATGTCCATACTTCCTAAGGTGATTTACTGATTCAATGAAATTCCCATTAAAATAACTATGTCATGTTTTCCAGATCTTAAAAAAAAAGTTCTGTGTTTTGTATGAAATCAGAAAAGACCCTGAATGGCCAATGTGATCTTATGAAATAAGAGAAAATCTGGAGCCATTACTTTACCAGACTTAAGGCTGTTCCACAAATCTGTACATCAAAACTGTGGTATTGGCTTAAAATTAGAGACATAGACCCATTGATAAGAACAGAGAATGTAGAGATGAAACCATTCTCATATTGCCATCTGATCTTTTTTCTTTTTAATTTTATTAAATCATAATTGTGTACCTTAGTGCAATCATTGGGCACAATGTGCTGACTTCATATACAATCTGAAATATTTTCATTGAACTGTTAAACATAGCCTTCATGGCATTTTCTTAATCACCATAGGAAGACATTGGTATTCTACATTTAGTAAGTTTCACCAGTACCCTTCTAAGATGCACTGTAGGTGTGATCACACCAATTGCCTTCCCTCCACCCATCTTCCCCTCTCCCCTCCCTTGCCCCTTTCCCCATATTCTTGTGCTATAGTTGGGTTATGGCCTTCATATGAAAGCTATAAATTAGCTTCATATTAGGGCTGAGTACATTGGATACTTTTTCTTCCATTCTTGAGATACTTTGCTAAGAACAATATGTTCCAGCTCCATCCATGTAAACATAAAAGAGGTAAAGTCTCCATCTTTCTTTAAGGCACATAATATTTTGTGATATACATGCACCACAATTTATTAATCTATTCGTGGGTCTATGGGCACTTGGGCTTTTTCCATGACTTAGCAATTATGAATTGGGCTGCAATAAACATTTCATACATATATCTTTATTATAATGTTATTTTTGGTCTTCTGGGTATATACCTAATAAAGGAATTATAAGATCGAATGGTAGATCTATTTTTAGATCTCTAAGTATTCTCCAAACATCCTTCCAAAAGGAATGTATTAGTTTGTATTCCTACCAGCAATGTAGAACTGTTCCCTTTTCGCCACATCCATGCCAGCATCTCTGGTTTTGGGATTTTGTTATGTGGGCTAATCTTACTGGAGTTAGATGATATCTCAAAGTAGTTTTGATTTGCATTTCTCTGATGATTAAGGATGGTGAGCATTTTTTCATGTGTCTGTAGGCCATGTGCCTGTCTTCTTTAGAGAAGTTCCTTTTCAAGTCCTTTTCCCACCCTGAGATGGGATCACTTGTTCTTTTCTTGCTAATACGTTGGAGTTCTCTGCGGATTCTGGTTATTAAACCTTTGTCGGACGCATAACCTGCAAATATTTTCTCCTATTCTGAGGGCTGTCTGCTTGCTATACTTACTATGTTCTTGGCTGTGCAGAAGCTTTTTAGTTTTATCAGGTCCCAGAATGAGACCTGTGATTACATGGGCCACCATGGAGCTCTGGGTCTTACAGTCTCCAGACAGTCCCCACACAGGGTTTCAGCAAAGAGCCCTTGTGACTGATACTACTTCAATTGCCTGGGGAGTCCTTCTCATAAAATATTTGACCAGGCCAATTCCTTCAAGAGTTTTCCCTGTACTTTCTTCTAGTATTTTTATAGTTTCATGTCTTAAGTTTAAATCTTCAATCCAGTGAGAGTCTATCTTAGTTAATGGTGAAAGGTGTGGGTCCAGTTTCGGTTTTCTACAGGTGGCCGGCCAGTTCACCCAGCACCATTTGTTAAATAGGGAGTCTTTTCCCCCACTGAATGTTTTTAATTGGCTTATTGAAGATCAAATACCAGTAAGTAGCTGGGTTCATCTTTTGGTTCTCTATTTTGTTCCATGCAGCTACCTCTCTGTTTTTGTGCCAATACCATGTTGTTTTGATCACTATCTATTTATAGTACAGTCTCAGGTCTGGTAGCATGATTCCTCCTGCTTTGTTTTTATTTCTAAGTAATATCTTGGCTATTCGAGGATTTTTATGATTCCATATAAAACGAAGTATTATTTTTTTCGAGATCTTTAAAATATGACAATGAAGCTTTACTAGGAATTGCATTAAAATTGTATATTGCTTTGGGGTAGTATGGACATTTTAACAATGTTGATTCTTCCCAGCCATGAGCATGGTTTATTTTTCCATTTGGTAAATGCTCTTTTCTTAAAATCATTCATCTGGAAAAATAAAAACATGATTTGGACCTTTCCTTCACCTGTTAAGCTTTAGAAAGTGAATTAAAACTGTGAAAAGGGGTGGTACCTGTGGCTCAGCAAGTAGGGCGCTGGCCTCATATGCCAAAAGTGGTGGGTTCAAACCCAGCCTCGGCCAAACTGCAAAACAGAAAAATAGTCGGGCATTGTGGCGGGAGCCTTTAGTTCCAGCTACTCAGGAGGCTGAGGCAAGAGAATCGCCTAAGCCCAGGAGTTGGAGGTTGCTGTGAGCAGTGTGATGCCTTGTGTGTGGCACTCTACCGTGGGTGTTAAAGTGCGACTCTGTATCTACAAAAAAAAAAAAAAAAAAAAAACTGTGAAAGGTGCTACTGAATCAAAGACCAGGCAGGCAGATGTCCATTCTGGACCCACCAAAGTGACCTTGTTGTACATCAAACCTCTTCCAAAATTTAGAGCCCACCCATCAACCAAATAGAGTTTCTCCAGGAATAGCTGTGGAAATGACAATAGTAAGAGTAGCTACACACTAACACGTTTTACATTTATATTTTGCACTGGACACAGCTCTAAACACTTCACATATGTTAAATCATCCAATGAGTCCTATTCATCTATGTTAACATTCCTCCCCAACTGAGAATATTGATAAAGATTTAATAATTTCCTACAAGATGAGCAATGGGACACAGGCGGCAACACCAAGAGGGCCAGTCACATTTCTTGGTCAAGAGAAGGTCAGTAGACTGATTGGTGCAGAGAAGCATCATGAAGCTTCCCTCATTTTGATGTTTATCCAGAGCCTCCAGCTGAAACAGGATTCCTTTGAAAGAAAAAGAATTAGTGTAGGTAGTGCAATGAGCATAACTTGGAGTTGTAAAGACACACACACAGCCTCCAGGCACACAGCCTGCTCCTACTAGAGGGAGTAAAAGATGCCTTTCGCCAGGAGGACTGTGTTTGTCCTTGGCTTATATTCAAATATTTACAGTAGTGATCAGCTTTGGTTATACGTATCTGAAAACTAAATTGGAATGTAATTGATATGCACAGGAACCCCATCATATGTATTCTCTGGTTTGACATAATTTAAAAAAATGATATTGGGCAGTCTGCTTCGCTATAATGGACAGACAAATGAGATAGTGATTACATGGGCCACCATGGAGCTCTGGGTCTTACAGTCTCCAGGCAGTCCCCACACAGGGTTTCAGCAAAGAACTCTTATGACTGTGATTCCTCCTGCTCCCTGGATTTTCACTGTGGCAGACAGCTGCGTCTGAGTCGGTGCGAGAGACACAGCCATGCTGCAAGGGAAAGGCATCCACACATGCCTGACCAACGCTCCTTCATTTCTGCTCACCACCATATTACAGCAGCCTTAAAATACCATTTTTGCAAACACACACTCATCATTGGTCATTCAAAGGTAGTTTAAAATGCTAAAAAGTTAAGAAAATACACTTTTTAAAATGATGGACATAGTGAACATTAAGGAACGTTCAGTTTTCCAACTTCAGTATTTTAACAAAGTAGAACAAATATATCATGTCAAAAAGTGGTGACATTTTTAAATGTTTTTTCCTTTTTTATTATTTAGTGAAATTCAACTACTTGAATAGAACGCCCATCCCTCAGGACACTGGGTCATTTACTGTGGCAATCCTGTGCACAGCCTCCCTCCAAAGCCACACTTCAGGTCAGCCACGGCTAACACATCTCACACCAAGCAGATTATGGCTAACCACACAGCTCTTCTATACAAGAAATTATTTTCAGTAGTAATTTTGTAATAAAACATATATTAATAACAGTGTAACAGAAACACAGTAAAAATTTTCTTTTATTGGAATTCATATATACACATATCCATATAATCATGCCACACAAAAATAAAAAGTAAAGTATGTATTGCAACTAAAAAAATAAAAAGGAGACTCAGAAGTCTCCCAAATGACAATGTAGAATCAAGCCAAAAACAAAAAATAAATATACACACAGTGCTCAGACTATCACCAGCAATAGTCCAGAACTCAATTACTAAGGATGAGAAGTTCTTGGGGGCACAGATAGTGAAAAAATTCCAAGCAGATAGTAAAAGAACCAGATTTTCATATCCATGAGGCCCCTCCCCCAATCCACCCAGCACCAAATGTGTAGAAAACCTCTTCCCAGCTCCCAGTCTCTACATGGAAAAAGATCAAAGTGGACAACCAGCTTCCCCATTATCGTGAGTTCCCTGGCAGGAAACTGCCTGTGCCTCAATCCATGGAAACCATCAAGAATGTTGAAGGGAGAAATATCACTAAGAAGACAAAAGTAGAAAGCAGGCCCACCATGTCCAAGCCGCGAAAACTCAACCAAAGGAGACACCAAACCAGAGGGGCTGTTTAGTAACACGATACTGTAAGAGTTTCATTCCACAGTTCCCCCGGCACGAAACCCCCAGCCTTGCCACACTACTGGGATATCCCCTATGAAATCTTCCCTATGCAGGACGGGTGGCATTCATATTGTTTACCAGAACCGAGGCAAACCTAGTTTTGAAGCATCATCTAGTGCCTTAAAAGCAAGCAGTAATCCAGTAGGGAGGGAAAGAGAAAGAGAGAGAAAATCTCTTACCATCTCTAAGCAAACATATCCAATAAAAATCAAAATAAGCAGGCAGAAAAGATTCAAATAATAATTAATCTTTCAAAGCAAAGATACAGATGTATATTCGCAAGAAATGATAGTAAACACGGAACCATGAAATCCCCCAAAGGACAAAGCAAGGAACAAGTAACCAACCTTGGTAAGAAGGCAGGTGAACTGTCTGACCAAGAATACAAAATAGGAGTTTTAAGAAAACTCAGTCATCTCCAGGATAACACAGAAAAGCAATTCCGAAATCTACCAGAGAAACTTAAGGGATTAAAATAATTAACAAAGAGGAAATCATAAATCTTGAAACTGAGAAATACATTTTCTGAACTAAAAAATTTCATTAGAAGCTCTTGATAGCAGAAGGAAATCGAGCAAAGAAATGAATCAGTGAACTCAAAGACAGGCTATCTGACAACAGAGGAGGGAAAAAAGGAATGTGGATTGCCTTTAAGATATAGAAAGTTGCCTTAAAAGACCAAAACTAAGAATTTTTGGTGTTCAAGAGGAGCTGAGCAAGAACAAAGGATAGAGATACTATCTAAGAGGGGGGAAAAAAGCAAAAAAAAAACCCAAAAAGTCAAAAGAACAAACAACCTTTCAAACCTTGAGAGATAAATATCCAAGTACAGAAAAATTGGAGAACTCCAAACAGATTCTACCCAAACAAAACTACCCCCAAAGATATGATCATCAAACTCTTGAAGGTCAAGGACAAAAAGAGGATCCTAAAAGCAAAGAAAATAAATGAATAACATATACAGAGGCTCCAGTTTACCTAACAACGGACTTCTCAACAAAATCCCTATAGATCACGACTGAGGGGATGACATTTTCGAAGTGCTAAAAGAAAATAACTTGCATCCAAGAATAACTGTATCCAGCAACCTGGTCATTCAAATATAAAGGAGAGATAAAACAATTCCCTGGCAAACAAAAGCTGAGAGAATCTGCCATTACCAGATACTTCTTACAAGACATGATAAGGGAAATTCTTTAATTTAAAATATAAGGCTGGGCGCGGTGGCATGAGGCTCATGCCCGTAATCCTAGCACTCTGGAAGGCCGAGGTGGGTGGATCATTTGAGCTCAGGAGTTTGTTGAGATGCCTGAGCAAGAGTGAGACTCCCTCTCTACTAAAAATCAAAAAGACTAGGTGGGTGGTAGTCCCAGCTGCTCAGGAGGCTGAGGCAAGAGGATCATTTGAACACAAGAGTTTGTTATGAGCTGTAACGCCACACCACTCTACCCAGGGCAACAAAGAGAGACTTTGTCTCAAGAATCAAACAAACAAAGATATTTAATAAAATACACTAATATGAAAAAAAGAAAACATTTGAAGCCATAAAACCCAGTGGTAGAATTAAGTACACGGATAAACCCAGAATACTCTGTTGCAGGAAGACAAGGCCCAATGGAGAGAAAGGGCACCCAACACCACGTCTATAAGAGGAAGGGCTTTATTCACCAGCTGGGAGCTCACGGCATAGACAGATTCCAAATGGCCGCACTCCCCGTCTAGCTTGATCTTTCCCTTTTTATTGACAGTCAAGAAGTTCCACCCCACAGGTACCCTTCTCATTGGCCAGTTTAAATCAAGCGGGAGATGCTAGTCCGGCCCCTACAGAACTACAGGATTTCACAGAACTTGGAAATTTCCAAGTTCCAGGAAGTTACAAATTCCTAAGGGCTGAGTCACCATGGAGAGGACCCTGCAAGTGTATCTTTGTGCTGTCCTTGACAAAACCTGTTCTCCCAGGCGTCACTCTTCTCGGGTATCCTCTCTCTACTATTGAAATTGTGATGTAGAATTATAGCTTTAGTATAAAGACCAAAAATAAATCTAGCAAAATAATAGCAGCAACCTATTGGGAGATCGGTTAATATAAAATATT